>JAPYYT010000274.1:0-61431 GCA_030522565.1 Ceratosolen corneri
AGGGGGCGAGGAGAAGAAGAAGAAAAATGGAAGAGCAAAAAAAAAACAATATTTAGCTTGGGAGAAACATTATCGGGTAAATACGCAGCTTGTCACGTAATAATTATAATGAGGAAAAATACGAGCTTAACAAATATTATTTTCATATACTTTTTTGTAATCCCCGACTAATGTCAAGTGCTGCGCGAGTTTTACGGCGCTTTACGACTCACTGGCCTGTCTATCTCTCAACTCTTTCAAATCAGCTTAGCGTCTTCATTTGGCTGACGTTTATTTCCTGGCTTGGAATGACTTATTTTTAAAAATCAACGCCACTCCGTCAATTATTTTCGCCGCAAGGACAATCGCCAAGCGCCTGAGAAAAGCACCGTCTAATTATACGATTAGCGCGCGCAAGGAAGAGTCGGCGGCGTCGAAAGTACCGATAAATTACCGGGGAATTACGGGCTGATCTCTAAAAATACGTAGGGCGAGGAGGAGAGGAGGTAGTCGCTACGTCGTCGCTCCCTATAAAAAGAAAGCCCCCGAGTCGTCGAAAAATTCGACTCCCCGTGTCATTAAGGGCAGAGGATGTGCGCATCCCTTTAAATAGTACAGCGGAGCCTCCCGATCGGAACCCGTAACGCAAGAATCCGTCTGTCCCTTGGCGGCCCTCGGCTCAAACGAACGACCAAGTGTCTCGTAATACGCGATCTTGGCGCGTACACGCAGAGGTGCTGGTGGTGGTGGTGGTGGTGGTGGCCTCTCATAAAGGAGCATCAGCTGTTCGAATTATGTATTATCGTTGAACGAAAGCCGGCAGATGTTCGACAACCTGGAGCTCGCGCGCCGTCCGCCTCTCTCTCCCTCTCTCCCTCTACTTACTGGAACGCCCCGCGCACCGCACATTTTCACGTCCATTCCCATTCCGCTGCCTCGCTCGGCCTCATTTTTGTGTTATTTATTTTTTGTTTATAGAAGGTTACGCCATTGGGCACGACTGGAAAACATTCGGCCCTACGTACACATGCTTTATGCGGTGGCGATGCACGTCGTGAGACTATACGGATTCTGAGGACGGAAACTGCGCTAAAGTAATCTTCGTTGCGTTAAGCCAGTATTCCAATTATTTCTCTTATATTAATTCCCATACTGTAATTGCGATCGATCATTTCCATACGTGGGCCAAGTGCATCTGCTGATGAAGTGTAATTGCACTTTATGTCACGTTGTGGCCACTTTCTGTTCGGTCTGTCATTAGAGAATTTCGACTCTACTTTTATGGAGAATTTGTCCAATGTAATAATGGACAATTCACCTTTCGACATTCACGACTTTGAGCATTATTGTATGCAAAGTAGACAAAAGCTTAATAAATTATCTTCAACTATGACATGAATTTTCGTGATTAATATTACTTTTAATAATCGATAAATTGTATTAACAATTTTACGTATGCATTCGAAATTTCATTAGCTATTGAAATTTAACACAATTTTCTATATAAAATAACTTTTATACAGCGTGCGCGCGCGCGCGCGCACGTATATACATATGCACATGTATATATGTGCACGCTAAATAATCCGATGATATTGGTAGTTGATGTATAATCATTTTTACCAAATAACACTCGCCTATTGAATTGAAGACGTAGGGCCAAATATTATAAAAGGGGATTAGTACAATTGCAACGACATAATCACTTTATTGCACGTCAATTTAAAAATAAAAAATCAAAACTCTTGTTTATATTTATTTTTACTCTATTCTTGAGGGTAACATGATGCTTTAATCGATTTATGCCTGCGCATTTAAATACATAGTGGCGTTATTGCGAATGAGGAGAGAATTTATCTTCCAAAGTAGAAATATTTTTTCGCTCTTGTATGATGGAAGCCGATCGAAATTTTCATTATACTTGGATATTTGAAGAATCCGTCATTGACAGATTGATAAGGGCGTAAAAATTTTAGATAGAAAAGAGTGCGCGCGTAAAAGAAAACATCTTTTTGGGTGCATATCTAAATAAGTTACAGATTATAAGGTCAGTGAGAAACATTGGTTGAAGTTAAGAAACACGATATTCGAGAGAAAGAAATTTAAGCTTTTTATTGATACAGAGACATTGTGAATAAGTGAAGAAGAGAAGGAATGGCACGACTATCGAGAGAGCGTTGCAACATATCGTGTCAGTTGCCTCATTAAACTTATAATAAACACTTGCGCATTGCTTGTATTGGCAGATGTTTCGTGGTGTTTGCCTTAATTTCGTAAAAATCTCTCGCGATTGCATTGCGAGCATTCTATTATTACAATTGCCAAATAAATTTAAATAGCGAGCTCGGGAAACCCGAATAAGTTTGCTTTATGTTATTAGCGTGCGGCGTAATACAATTTCGGCAGCTCCGACACCTTTTAGCTTCGCTCCTTCACATTAGCGTAAAATATTGAATTTCAAAACCTTCGTAATCCGTGGAGAAGGCCCGAGCCGAAAATTCCATGTATTCATATTTCATTTACTTACCTCGCTAATATTAACATTTAACACATAAAATCTATTATTTAACATTGCAGCCACAGATAAATGACCTTAGCGTGCATCGAGGCACGGCTATGTTTACATAAAGAAACCAAATCAATTTTTCGTTATCCTATTCTCGAAAACATTTCAAGCCACATTCAGCACCCAAAGCCAATCGAGAGAATTTCAAGAGCAGCGAGACGACGTGGCGTTGACTTTGACGCGACATTCCAATTTAGCAGCCAAAACCGATCCAACAATACATTTCCAACTTTACGTTAAAACAGCGCCTCATGTTGTCAAAGCACCGCCTCCCGAATATAATCCAATCGCCCAACGAACCTCCGCTCCCAACTACTCACCCACGTCACGGCGAGTCTCCCGCGACTCCTCGTCGACACCCACGCGAGCCCGCTAACCAGCAATTAGGACGCAGCTAAGAGACCCTCGATACTCACTTACCCCCCGACCCTCCTGCTTACGTCCACGTAACTTGCACTCTTGCTCGCTCGATTCGAACGGTACACGCGGTTTTGCGGGGTCGGCGAGAGAGAGAGAGGAGAGTCGACCGCAGAACCCGCGAGAGGACGGGCTATCGGACTGCCGCCGCGAGGCAAGAAAAATGTGCATTCGTGGAAAATAGGTTGGCTTGTTTTTATTTATAAAAGCGTAGGGCTGCTCGGAGTGGCCGCAGCGATGGGACGCGATGGATTCCTGGGAAGGATATACGTGGGCGATAATTATCGCCCCTCGGCTGCTCCGGAGGAAGGTCGCAAGAGCGCGCGGTTGTTTAAAAAAATCTCTCTAAGCGCGTGTCGTTAAGAGGTGGAGGAGGAGGAGGATACGCGGCTTCTAGGAAGGAGACGCCCGTTAGAGCCTCCAGAGCGGATCCTCCGTATTTCAATATTTAATTCGACTAAAGTCGCTCGCACTCGCTGATCGCGCCGCCTCGGTTTTGCGCGCTTCCAGGCCCAATATGACAATATCCCTCAACCTCGCCCAATGGCTCGAAAACAAAAACAAAATTAGCCATGCTCACCCTATCAGCGCGTCCGAGAGCCTCGAAAGTACATTTCGACCTCGGCTCCGCAGCCTCGTGCAACACTGTCGGATAGTGCAACTTTGGTGCGCGCGCACATTCTTCACAGTTGCCGTATGGAAGCTCCGTGTCCAATAGAAAAAAACGGGAAAAAAAGAGGGAAGGAAAAAAAAAATAATAAAACCGAATGCTTAATGCGCAGACTCGTGGGATCTGGTTGCCAGGCCTAGATTAAGAAAAGTAACTAAATGGAAAGAGAGAGAGAGAGAGAGAGAGAGAGAGAGTGAGCGAGAGCAAAATAAGGATCTCGTTTCTGACGTCTATTAAAACTCTATCTTTTGCAATGGCGAATGGAATGGTAAGGATTTTTTGTATTATAAATAGAGATTAAAGGATACGGGAATAAATGAGTAATTGGAAATTCAAGTGACGAGAGCCGCAACAAGAGCCTCTCAAAGGTCACAAAAATGCACTCTACATACTCATTGATTGTTAATTATAAATGAAATTTGAATGACCGAAGAAAGCTGAGCGAGGATTTGCGTACTTTATTTTAAAGCTTTTAAAGCTCTTTTTTTTTTCTTTCTTTTCCTTTGAAATAATAATTCAATTCAACAAGATTTTGAATGCCATAATGTTACTAACACTACTTTCATATTATTACTCCATAGCAAATAAATAAATTTTCATGCTCGTTCATTGAAATATTCGAGGGAAATTTTCATTTATAATGGTATATGGTTATAAGGTTAGAACATTGGGCAAAATATGTTCCTTATTCCACCGAGGTCCTTCAACGCTAACAAGTAAATCCTACGAGCCACCACCACTACTTTCTTCCACGGAGAGCGAGAGAGCGAGAGAGAGAGAGAGAGAGAGAGAGTTGGTGAGTGAGCGAGAGGCAGTCAGCCCAACGACAGTAACGCGTGTGCACGTGCGCGCGTATCGTCTTTCTCCCTCTTTCGCTTTCTCTGTTTAGAAGAGACAGCTGTAAGGCAGCTGGCAGCGCGTGCCGCAAACCTATGGGGTCTCTCTCTCTCTCGCTCTCTTTCCCCCTCTTCCACCCTTCCGCGCTCACATTCGCCTGTCTCCTGCTCGCTCTGTCTCTCTTGCCGGGCCGTCCGGTGGGCCCTTGGTATGGGTGCCGCTCGCCTTGGAGAGGGGGAGACCCGCTCTGCAGATGCATGTACATGGGGTATTTTGCGCCAAGTGCGTTTATAATTATTCCTGCGTGAGTTGATTTTTCATTTTGTTGCTTGGCGATCGATGATTGTTTACTCGTGGACTCTGTGTGCTTTGCAGTTGGATGAGCCGGGAGAGCGCGTGTACAGCCATAAGCGATGATGGGGCATTTGTAGGAGCTCCGAGATGTTGCTCGGATAATTGAATTTCGCTCGTACTTGACGAATTAATTTGGGAAAAATTTTTATATTGTTTCGCTCGATGATAATGCAGGATTAATTTAATGGCAAAAATACGAATTTGTCCTCGGCATTTGTAGTTAAACGCTAAACGGTGTTTATCTTACCTTTAAATAGCCTTATACTTATGCACGTTCGTTTATAAAAGTAAGTTTTCTACGTACTTGTGCGATACAGTGACTGAAAGCACATAACAAATTAAGCAAAGTTGTTACTTATATATCGAGTTCTATTAATTCCATTGGAAAATTCTATAAAAACTCTAAAAACTCAAATTACTCCATTGCATAGTTTATCATTAAAATTTTAATGTATAACGAGCCTCTCAAGTAAAAGTTTTTAATTTCTACATCTAGTTCTCCTTAATGAAGATATAAAAATCATATTTCACGGCAATGTTAGATTGTTATGATCCATTGTTCAACGAAATCCCGATATTGTGTTATAATAATTTTGAAGTATTTGAAAGCTTTTAGAACGTATTGAGCTTGCATACATTTTAAAATTTAACTTTACGTATTTCATGCAGAAAAAATTAATGTCCAAGAATCATAATAATAAATTCTAATTAACAATATCATCGCTTCTTTAAGCTATATTTTGAATTTAATACAATGACAATTAAGAAATTTGTCAATGGTATTTTTTAGATTAATCTTAAATCTAAATGCGAATTCAATTTTTGCTGGCATTCTTGTTTTTTAATGTCGATTTTGTATTGATCTCGTTGACAAAAATTCGAGTATACCTAAAGCCTATCCAGATTTTTATTCGATATCTTATGTTTATCACATTATACCATTTATATATATATGTAATTACTTTTTCTGCAAGTAATTTAAATCTAAAGCATTAAAAAATTAATGGAGTAAGTAATATAGTAGTATATTTAGGTAACAGTAAGTTTCTCTGCATATTTTATCCATCTCTGAAATAATTTATTCAAATTTTTTATTGTATTGAAATCTAGAACAAATATATATATATTGCATACAAATACATCATTCGTATTCACATAATAATGTCAATTTATAGAATTTATTGAAAGTGAAATACAATACAATTACGTATTGAAACATCGAGTGTGATTCTTTATAGAAATATACAATACTTTGCCAACTACCGATATTTTACGGAGTTATTTATCCCCGTTTTTTTTTCATATAAAGCAATTTATTGTTGTTATGTTTCTATACACAATTAAGTTACACTGAACATGAATAGTGACAGAAATTAAACGTAATCGACACGATGATCGTCAAGTTAACATTTAATCACTGTTTTATATTTTGTATTGATTACGCGCTTACAATAATTATTTATACTTACTAGTTTGCAAGAACGTCGACTATAACTTGAACATTTAAATCTCTGTTAAAGAAGAAGAATTAAAATTTTAAAAACACGCATTTGAAAAATGAAATAAATTGCCAAGTTTCGCGATATAAAGATGGAAATAATTCATTTAAATTCATGTAAAATGCAAGTATCTCATTATTTTACAAAGTACTTATTCGAGTATTATAAACAGATTGGCAGCTCTAACAGTCCTTTTCCTGCGCATGTAACATTAAAAGAAGCGAAACTGCTATATTCCGTGTGAGCGACTAATTACGCAGCCTACAACAGTGGCTCTAGGCTATGTAAATGTATATGTGCGCATACCTGTTGAATAATACGACCAAGTTTGCTGCGTTTAGAGCCCACCGTACGACCCCCCCCCCTCACCCCATCTTTCACGACAACTTTAGGCTCGTCGAAATATTTGTAGGAATTCGCCTCGTCACGTTACTCTAAATAACAATGTTAAATTACAGCAATAATTATTTATGAGCCTATTAATTTTTCATACAAACGAAACATTCTCTAAAGGGTTTGATAGTTTTGTGGATTGAATTGACGCGCGGAGACATACTTTGAACCAATTACAAATGCTATAAAAGACTATCTGTTACAGTGCAAATGAAGAATCGATTGATTTTTATTTAACTTGGACTGAATTTCAAGTTCTAATATTTGAACGAACAACAATGAGCATTCTATTCTAAACACCTGTGGCCTATACATATTTCATAACTCGGCATTCCTCTTACAAGCACGAGATAGATGGTTCTGCCAAATGGCTGATTAAACGACAAGAACAATTCGGGTTGCTCGTACTCCCGCGCGCACTGCACGTAATGCGAGAAGCAACTACCTGACATTTAAAGCATATATATAGGACATTATATTTGTCGGGTGGCTCGAGCTCGGGAGGTCCGAGTTGCGGTTCTTCATCCGGCTCGACCTACGCAAACTGAACCGGAAATAGTCCTGAAGCATCCTCGAGGATACGGGGCTATTGGGTTTCAAACATCGTCGTCGAGGCGGCAGCCAGGGGGATGGGCGCCGCCAAGTGAAAGACGCCCGGGGCCGCCAGGGGCTAAGGAGGGAGAGGAGCTGCTTCGTAAGTGCGACCGCGAAAAAATGTATAACAGGGTTAAAATGAAAAAAAAAAATTGTAAAAAGAGGGCAGGGCAGGGAGTGTGAGCGAGAGAGAGAGAGAGACAGATGGATAGACGTAGGGTATGTGAGGGGGATGGGGGGAGGAGGGGATGGGGGGGGAGCGAGTGACGGAGACGGAGGAGGAGCGGGAAACCGGAAATCTTAGGACGTTCAACCCTGACACCCGGTATATATTTAGATTTAAAAGGACCCGGTTATGCCAAGCTATCTAATCTGATTTTCGAGATTACTGTGGATTTGCGTGAGGAGCGGTTGTAAGATGCATGGAAAATTCAGTGTCAAATTTTTTGTCTCGATATTTGAAGAAGGGAGAGTGGTTATTGCTCAACGTTATCGGGACAAATCAAAAAATTGTCTCTTGTTAAAGCAAGTTCTAACGGAATTGAAACTAAAGTCGATCTTTATAACGGTCCTTCAATGATCAAAATGATCAGCTCACACCTGGCGAAAGTTTTGTGGCCCTTCTTAGCAGGGAACTTCCCCAAGGTTCTACAAAAAAAGTATGCAAACTAGAAGTGTAGAAGCGAATGTCGGAGATTTAGATATTCTCATTGGGTGGATGTTGGCAGAGTTGAAAAATTATTATAATGTACACATTAGAATGTCGTGAAAGCTGTGAAAAATATTTATCTGTATATATATATATATAAAGTAAATCAATTTATCACTTTATTATATGGAGTTAGTGTTGACCGAAATGTTATGCTAAATAGAAAAAGAGGTTAGAGCCTATCGGTCGCGTACATTTTATAATTTTAAATTTACCGTTTTACTTTATCAAAATGAGTGAATTAGTTACTTCCAGGCATTTCAAGAAAGTTTTTGAAACTTGGGGAACACTTTTAATCTATTCTATTAAAATGGGATAGATTAATGTACCTAAAAAACTTTATTTTTGATAATCAATGCAAGTGAATAAGGTCTTCTTTTTTTTCTTAATCGATAGCAATAAAATGTGTTTGAAAATTTTGAATATTTTGTTGAAGCTTCTCGGACTTGGTACAAATTTTTTACAACAATAAATAAGAAATTAAATTAGCAAATTTACGATAAATTAGGTAAAATTTAGAAACAAATGTACAACAAATTACAATCTGCTTTTCGAAATGACGTACGTACAAAAAGGTTTTATTTTATGAATGAACAATAATATCGAACAGTTTGTCGGGAAGTAAAGTAGTCGACTGCCGAAATCCAGTTATTGTAAAATTTACAAAATATTGATGGGAACCTAACAAGCACGAACAGTCACACACAGAGTGACAGTTTAACTTATTCGCATCACTTCTTTGAGAATCAGAAACACTTGAGATAAATAGCTACATATATTCGAAAAGGAATCTGCACGTGATTGATGACAAAGTATGATGTAAGTATCGAGATTACATATTGACAGCAGACTATCCATCCATCAAAGGACAATTTGCTCAAAACATCCTGAAAGAGGAGCGCCTAGAACAAGAAATATTGCATTATTTAGCCTCTCGTATTATTAACTGCAAACATTTAAGGTAATTATTCATATAACTGTCATTATTTATATAAGGACTGTGATTATGCTATAGTGGCAAGAAAACAATAAAGTAATGCATTCGTCGACCAAAGAAGGAAAGCACCAACTTTAAGAGTCGTTGCAATAAGTCTCACGGTTCTATCACGAGAAGCACATATGAGAATGCATTTCCTAAGTGTGACTTGTGTGTGTGTGTGAAAGGCGGAGGTAAGCAAGTGCAAAGCAAACGCACATGGCTTTTAAAGTCGTCGTTTATAATAAATATTATATTACACGTCTACGCAATATTTGTACACGTATATGTTTAATTGACGATGCGTTGTTCTCGAGTAAAATTAAATCTTCATTTTACCTACCGAACATTATGTTTTTGCGAAAATCGAATTTATTGATTTACATATTTTTTACTATGACTTAATTCATCTCTCCGATCAATGTGATTATAAAATTAAAACATGAATATTGTTTTTAAACGTAGACGACGAAATAATTACTAATGTCACAGCTGTTATAAATACCTTTTAAAAATGTCACTATTGCTGCATTGTAATTTTCAAGAATTATAATTTCTAGAATATATTGGCAATATACTTAATAAATATTATTGAAAAACAGTAAAATTACCGAACTTTGTTGCTTTTACAATTTTCCTCTTGCAGGAACTTTCTGCGTATGACATTGTAAAATACTTTTTATTTAATTGGTGAATTATCAATTGACACACATATAATGTAGTTGTGTAAAAATATGTCATTTTTTGTCACAAGGCTTTTTCACAATAAATACATTAAATTGCGTATCAATATTAATTTACTTGATTGATTTATTTGATTGAACAATTAAATAATATGGCACAAAAAGATTCTATTAATTTGCCTCGAACACGCATTTTTTTCACTAGCTTTACGTATATTATTTTTAACTTTATATATGTGCGTGTGTTTCAATAACAATTCAAATACTTCAGTCAATATATAATATTTTATGATATGTTAATATAACCTTGTCCTATAATCTAGAAAATATTTAGAAAAGTTCTTCAACTATGCTGAGCTAGCAACACAAATTTTCTAAATACCCAGATACAGTAGTAATACAGCTTATTTGGCGTATGAAATATATAACCGAAAATAAAATACCAACACAACCATCCAAAGGTAAATAATGTAAGCTTCAATTTAACGTATGGCAAATTTTTACAAAAATTTTGAAAAGAATATCTGGCAAGAAGCCTTTGAGAAGACATTGGATATTTTTCTAATCGCCCTGAGAACTCTATATACACATGCATATATATATGTATGTGTGTATATCTATTTTTTGTCATCTCAAAGATTAATGCTATAATCCTTAAATATAATGATATTGGAGCTCAAATGGTTGTAGAATTTTATTTCGAATTAAATACCATTAAATATCAATGTTAGATATATTTTAACTAGGTGCTCTGCTGATATCGTGCCTCACCTCTTATCTGGCACACGTATTCCCAAACCAAACCGTATTATCCACGCGGACTCGGGCCTTTACGTTTTCTGCATATATCATTTTCAATGAACAAGAGTCCGTCCACTCAAATTATTTACACAAATTGTGGAGGAAAATTATTACTCCATACGCTCGTTGATTTTCAAGGAGTGGACCTGAATTTGAAAGAAAATCGGAGAGGAAACGTCTTGTTCGCGTAGCGATTGTAATATCTAATTCTATAATTGGAATGGAATTTTTTCGTTTTGTAATTTATATAACCGTATTTTTACGGTCCCTCCACAATGTCGCCGAATAGGCCACTCGCTGACTGACAGCTAATTTATTGCTTTGACAAATTCGTTAATACACGAAATTCTCCATTTTGTCTGTCTTTTTTCTTCTTAGTTTTCGTCTTCATCTGTCTAAGAGAAAACGCGTAAGGCGGGAGCTCCGAATCTGTCGCCCATCTAATGAAATCAATTTGGGCATTGCGGGCCGAAGCCCTTCCAATTAATTTACCAATCGGACTGGGCAATCGCGCCTTCCCCCCCAAGCCACGAGGCCCACACGCGCAATTTTTCCCGCAATCGGGCCGCCTCAATTTCCAAATCGCACACCCGGCACGTAATTATCTCTATGAACTCGGCAGCGTCTGTGCGCATAAATAATATCTTTCGAAATTCACCTCCGTAATTTTAGCCCTGACGCACAGATCGAGCATGCAGAAACGACGACGACGGCGGCGGCGGCGGCGGCGGCGGGGGTGGGAGTCTCGACTGGGCGCTTGTGCGGGAGGCACAGGGAGGGCGGGAGGCGCAGACTGGTAGCGCGAGCAAACAAAAGAAACGAACGATTAATAATAATATCGGCGGCGATCGGCTAATTACGGCGTATCCTCGTCTCGAGATGGAGGGATACGGCGTTGGCGCTGGGCCGCCAACCGACCTCCCGGCGGCCATTATCGCGGCGAGGCTCTCCTCGCCGCGATAAGGGCCCCGGAGGGGCGGAGGGGCCTACCCGCGACCCACGAAAATATAAGAAGGGACTTGGCGAGTGCACCGAGCCGCCGCTGCATCGCGCCTGAAAGATGGCCCCCTTTGAAGTGCGGGTAAGCGCCGCACTCCTTTTGCCTCGGGCTCGCGCTGACGGAGAGCGAAGGCAGAAGGGAATAGCAATGCGCGCTCGTACAATGCTGTCGGATACCTCGGCCTGCCCGAAATAGACGCTGGCAGCTCGGCTGCCGATCTTCTCCAAAAATAATTCGTCGCTTCTCTCTCTCTCTCTCTCTCTCGCTCTCTCTCTGAGGCTCGGTCGGTCGGTGTCGCGCCTTCCTCCCGAGCATCGCCGTCGGCTCGAGCGCTCGCTCGGGAGTCGCGCGATCTCTCCTCGTTTATTTCTGCCTCTCTCGCTCGCGCGAGCGTGCGGGGTTGGCGGTGGGGTAGTGGGTAGGGGGGAAGACGAGGAAATTGTTAAGTACGGGCCTCGAGGCACTTTCGAGCTGTCTTCGTCTACTATCGCTCTTTATCTCGTCTGTTTTTGTCAATGCTACGCCGGATTTCTTCGGCGATGTGCGCGACGGCAACTGTACAATTACCCGAGCAATTGTTCAAACAGTATGGGACTTGTTTGCTGGATGGAAGGCTTCGCCAGGCGGGCCACAGATCGCTCGGGTTGCCCGCTACTTTTTATGATATTTGATTGTAAGGCAGCGAATTCTGTGGGTCTGTTTTCTTTGATTGTTGATTTTTAATTTCTTGGATTACACGCGCACCGAATGTTTGACGAGAAATGTTTTTTATCCTGTACTTTGGCGTGAATTAGACGAGGTATTTGCTTAGTTGCTGGCTGCTAGTTGTATCGCAGATGAACAAATTTTTCGGGGAAATATGTACGACGGGTGAGTTGTGGATGTGAGAAGCGAATCTGCATTACAATTGTAGCTAACGACATCTCTCTTAACGGAAATTTTGAAAAATCTTCACTAAACGGTTGATATTTTCATTTCAATATTTTCATTTCCGATGCGACATGGCTTTTAGTTGTGGCAATTTGTATTCGTGCCCGATATATATATATATATTCACAATATTTGCAAAGGACAATTTGTTTTTATTGCTTATAATTTTTTTTTTTTTTTTAAAAACCTTCTTTATACAAATCCTCTTTACCAACTATTTTATGAAATCCTTGGACAATAATTATTGCAATAACACCATTAATCCATAATATCGATAACGTAGAGATATCTGCACTCAAAGACTGATAGTAATTTTTATTCTAAAGATTAATAAAAAATTTTGTCTAATGCTAAACGGCGATTGATATCGAGACTTTCAATGCATCATAATTGAAAGAGAGTCTTTCCATTTTTCCCACGTATAACACACACTAGCACATCCTGGACTGTAAACTAATGACAATATGAAATTGTTTTTTAATTAACGAAAATTGCTTTTTATTACTTTTTTTTTAAATTTATTTTGCACGATGAGCTAATATCGCATAGCTTTTATCATAAATTATACGATATTATTATTGATCTTGCTTACATTCATGAAATACTATCTCTGTTAGCTATTATTAATTGGTTATTTATTAAAAATCAGATATTATTATTATTTATCAATTAACTTAAATTTCTGCTCTAAAGAATATCTATGATGTGCAGTTATTTTAGTCCATTCAATTTTGTTTTTATTTAAATAAATGTTTATTTTTTAATAAATAACATATATTTATTACATATATTATACGCAGGTCAGGGCTCTTTTCATTATCAATACACATTAATATAACGATAATTTTTATTCAAAATTTTTTAATATCATATATTAATATCATAACTTGATAATATAGGTATCTCTTTTTATTAAACAATATATAGTATTTAAATTGTAATATCTTTTCAATTTAGCAAAATATGTATTTGTTACAATTATTTATTGATTTATTGTTTTTGGACAACACAATAATTATAATATTTATGACAATATTAATAATTTTCTTTCCTCAATATTATTGCAATTCTTTTGTTCTGGATTTGTAATGTAGGTATTTTTTCAATAATTTTAATTCATATTACTTGCGTCAAATGAATAAAATATTATTATTAAAATTATATACATATATATATATATATATAAGCAATGTGTTTTTAATTTTTAATTTCTTTTGTAACTTTTTTATTTTCACGTAATAGAATATTTTTTATAAAGAGAATTTTGTTAAATTCGAGTATAACTACTTCAAAATTCTAGTTAAAACGGTAATTACAGTAAATTTAAATTGTTTGTTATCTTCTTTATTTGTTTTATATTATTTAGTTGCTATACATTAGATGGAAGAGTACGGAATTCAACCACCAGGTGGCTATGTCCGTACAAATTATGAACATAAGCTACACGAACGAAAATGAGTCTTCTCTGTTCTTAGCTATCATGTGTGGGTGTTTTTTGAAGCATTGTCGTGAAAATCAAAGAAAACGAGTCAATTCTCAAATTAAATTGAAAAAGATTATTCAACTAAGCAGCATCGATGCAAGATCTTGGTACATTATTACACATGCTACGTTAGATTTACATTTTGTTAATAATAATTTTATAACTTTAATATTGCATGCAACTTTAACGTTACATTTTTACAACTTTAATGTTTACTTTTATTCAGTGTACTTTTAATGCTATATTATTTGTCTTTATTAACGATTTGCAACACTTTTACGGACACTGCTTGAAGTGACAGAGAATCGAGGGTAATTTATTCTTTATGGACAATGATGAAAGGAGCAAAACAGAGTGGAAGTCCGTTTACCTTTGAGGTATCGAAGGAAACAAATTTGAGAGAAAGTGTGAAAAGTTTTAGATTGATTTATTATTATAATTGTTTCTCAGTTAAGTTCTTAAAATGATTAAATTTCATACTTTGGCATACGTAATTGTACAATTGAAATAATTACAAATAGTTGAAACACATGTTTATTCTTGCTTTTATAAAAGTGATAAAACATGAGATAACGGCTTCGTATAAATCATTTGAATTATTTAAATTTGTATTGCGAAATGCAGATAATTGTTTATTTAGTTAATTACCTAATAATATATACTTACATAGTTATTTGTAAAAAAAAAATATTTTACGCAATTTCTAATTAAGTTCCATTACTTTTTAATAATTTATCAACATAATAATTATCATACAGTAGAATAATTAATGATATAATTACTCTAAAGAGTTGCCTTATAAAATAAAGTCAAAATCTAATTTAACCTGATCGTACCTATGGCCGCCATTATAGAGTGAGAAAAAATAGATTGTGATTATAGATGAAATGGGAAATTCGGTTTGAAGCCATTAAAAAACAAGGTATTGTCGTTATTGGGTGAAAATTCCATTTTTCTGCTATAATAGTCATTAGTTTTTGGTGGCGATTGTTCGAAACGATTATAATGATGATCGAATGACTCTTGAGGTTGAGCCTCGTGAGCATCAAAATAAGTAGTTGGATATTGTTGTAAAAATCGATTGATTTCATTGAAATTATGGTATCTAACTGGAACGAAAGAATTTGCTATTGTCGATTGCGTTGTAAATTCTATGTCCGATATGTTTTGTGGATGTCCTTGGTAGTAATATCCATCGGTATTATACGAATAGGAGTTGTTTTGTTGAGTGGTCGAATTTAGATCTAAAGGATTCAGTGGATCATTGAAGCCGATTGTCGTCATTTCAGTCGTTATTTGAACGTTATTTGAAGTATTGGACATGACTTTTGAACTCATCGCTGTAGTTGTTCTTAAGGTTGTGGTGACATTAGGCTTTTTCATTTTACGTGTGCTAGGTTTTGCTCGTAGAATGTCTCGTCCATCCTCCATTTGGATTTCTTCAAATACTTTTATAGTTGTCTCATCGGCAATCAAATCCGCACTTCTTAAATCATCTCCGATTGTTACATAATTAGTCGTTGCATCGTTTCTTTTTGTATAGGAGGGTTCAGTATTCATAATATTTTGTAACTGAAACAAGTAAGAGTATTTATTTTATATATTGATTATAAATGTTTACGTAATCTAGCTGCTTAATAGGAAAGTATACAATTTCATTGTTTAAAGCTAACATGTTTCGTGTTTACTGTATGATGATAATATATCATTATATAGCATTACATAAGGATGAATGATAAAATCGATGAAAATCCAGTGCTTCCTAGTTGAAACATCAAATATTTATATTTTTAATAAAGTGTTACAATGCAATTATTAAAATGTTTTTCAATCAATTGACAAGTGTATTATTGACTCAACCATGTAAATTTAATTCTACGAGAATATTAATTTTTTACTCGTCATATTTTAATTTCAAACAGCATTATATTACACATTTAGTTTTAAATGCATTTTCACTTTCTATTTGAATAAAGATTTATATGAATAAGTAATGTAATATATTAAAAGGTTATTTATACCAATTACATAAACATTCAGAGACCATCGACAACGCCTCGTACTACGTGTTACAAACAAATTACTTTTCTTTTTTGTTTTGTATATATAAAAAAAAAAATTTTTTAATCCCTGTTTTTCTTTTATAATCCTATTTTTCAGTATAGGAATGTTGAAACTTGCATTCACTCAAGATATACATTAGACTTAAGAATATCCGACAGTGAGGTCCTTTTGCATGCTAAATCACCCAAGTATACGCACTCTGGCATCATTATGATTTTCCGGCTCCATCTTCACTTCAATCTTGTCTAATAAGTTATTACGATCTTCCTTCGACATTTCGTTTTTGGGCTCCTGAACAAGCACCAGGACATCGCCCTCCTGACTTTTATCCGGCGCAATGGACTCGACAACCAAATTAGCCGGATTGGTGAGGGTGTGGGTGTTGCCAGTGCTAGTGAACCAATTGAAGGGATTAAAAGCGGCGGCGAGGTAGGCCAAGGGGTTTTGAAAGAAGGACCAGATCGGTAAAGGCTCGTACACAGCGGCAATATAAGGACCCCATCTCCTCGGGGGGAAGTTATAGCTCACTGAGTATCGCGGGGGCGATCGGTCATTCGCCAGGATGTCATTTCGGGTGATGGTTGGCCGAACGGCTTCCGGGAGGCCAAGGCCCGCCAGGAACGAAAGCTTCCCGAAAAATCGTGGATTCCGAACAATCGGCTTCGTTAAAGCTTGTTGGGTGCCGCGCATCCTCGTGATATTTGAAAGGGCCGGCCTCGTGAGGACGTTCCGAGTCGCTTTTGGTAGTGGCACAGCATCGGCGCTGCGAGCTGATTGTTAAAGGGAAATTTATTTTGTTGAGTTAAAATGTCAATCTAGAGCTATTCGTCATCGCCCACGTATTTCATCGAATTTTCATATAATTTGAGACGCTGTGTTGCAAACTTTTTAGGACTTTTTTAGAACTACTTTTTTAGACTTTTGTTAAATTCTGAAGTATATGTTAAAATTCAATATACTGACTATATTTGCAGAGTTTCTAAAGTATATAAGAATAAGACGTTTTATATTCATTTCTTAACAAGAAAATTAGAAATTAGCGTGGAACATCAACTCGACTACTAAATATTGCTGGAATTTGTATTAATAATATGCCCAACATTTTCCAATATTTCATCCAACACCAATGCTTTCCTACTAAAATAAATGGTCTTATTTTATTATTAAGGACAATTTATACAAGCACACGCGCACACATAATCTAGCAATAAAAAGCTAAGTGGTAGTATGTAGTACACAAGATAATAATTTAATTTACTTTCTATTCAAATAAAATGATTTCTGAAAAAATAAAAAGTTTTAACCACAATTCGTAAATGTTAAAACAAAAACTCTTTAAATTTCAATTAACTTTAAATTATATTAAATTAGTAGCAACTGTAAATTATAAATTCATTATAGTATTTAATTATAATTGAAGCTCAGCTCTTTTGAATAAACATTATTTCGATTAATTTATAATGTTTTAAATGTAATATTGTGATTTCTAAACATTTAAATGAAAAAAAATGTCAATTTTTTTTATATATATCCTTCGATCAGAAGATCTAATTCAAAGATCAAAGGATGTAAAAAGTTAATTTTTATATTAAATTTAAAACCGCTTAAACAGAAATTTAATATTTAACTGTATATTCAAAAGAATATAAAACTCATGCTTACTGAGAACAAATTGTATATTATAAATTTTAACAAAGATTTTCATTATTTTTATATTCTTTCATTTTTAAATAATTATAATTGAATTTACTTATGCCTTGTGTAAATTATTTTTCATTAAGTAAGAATAAATCGTGCTTTCAATTTTTATGTATTACAATCAGTATTAATAATCGCATTCAATATTATATTATTTTCTTACGTAATTCGATGCCCTTTTAATTTTTCCGTTTTTTACCTTTCCCTTTTCAAAGTGAAATTTATTTTTCAAGAAGTTTTTTTTTATTTATATAAAGTTATTCGAAAAAAAGTTCAAATATTTTAATACTTACTCAAGTCACATAACAGCATAATTATAAAGAAGAAAAAACTTGTTAGGTATTTTGTATTTGACATTTTTACTCTCTCGCGTGTACTAAGAAACTAGAGAAAATCCGGCTCGGTTGGAGAGAAAATGAAATATGCGGGTTTCGTGTACCCTCATCGTCGAGAAAAAGGTTCATAGAAAGTGCAAGCAGTTGATAAAATATTCATTATATTAACTAAGATAAGTTTATTAAAATTTATTTTATTGTAGCAAATATTTCCCATTATATATCTAAAGTAGTTCATAGAAACGTTATTAATGCTATCATTAGAAATTAAAAAAAATTAAATTAAATTGCTAGATAGAATTTTTTTTATAAAATATTTACGTACAGGATTATATTCGAACGAAATGCTTTCGTCACCCCTCTGATGAAGTCAAAATTATTAATTTATTATTAATTATATTAAAAGTTTTCTTCAATTAAACATTTCGCGAAAGTACTTATCTCACATTTACAGTATACGAATTTAATAAATACTATACTTACTCAAGCATTTCTCTTTTTTCTTACAGAGTATCCGAAAACATGAAAGCTTTAATTAATTTAAAATGAAAATTTGACTTTTATGAATTTATTCGTATAAATAAAATTGCGTAATTTTTATAAAGAAAGTATTTTATTGTTAAAGTTGTATGTAATTAAAAGTTTTTGCGATCGTTAAATTTGCTATGACGATTTCGAAAATTGGCGCTTAAAGTAGCTCAAGAGTCGCCATGAACGCAATGAGTGACACAAGGGATATATATATATATATTGTTTATAAGTAATTGATTTCAAAATGCCAGATTCTAAGATAGATTCTGTTTTAAGTTCTGACGTAATTAAAAAAGAGGTTGACAATAGTGAATTAGCGAACGAGGGTGCAACAAATGATTTTTCAACACCAGATAAACAAGAAGCGCGGGCTTTTTTACGCGAACGATTTCTACGTGTGATTACCGGCATTGTTGGTAAATATAATTTCATGAATTTATTTAAAATGTCTGCTGCTTATATCTCCAAATTATATTAATTTTTATCATTGATATTGAAAAAATGTTTACGAATATTTATCTTGAGTACCGATAAAAATAACCTCAATTTTCATTCTAGGTAAGCCAGCAAAATTTAACTTATATGAGAATACAACTGTGTCTGCTGAATTTCGTGGTTCAGATGTAAATTTTTTCGAATTATATGCAAGGAATTTAACGACACCATTGGGCATAATACCCGAGGCTATACTTAGAACTAATGATGTGATTCTTTTTGAAATGGAAGATATTTAAATAATGTAAGCTTTGTGCGATTTATGTAAAAATTTTATTGTATAACGTATTATAATTAATAAAAGTATATTATTTACATTTGGTCTACTTAGGAGCGGCGCATGCTCATCATTGTATTTATTTCTGAAATAATACGTCTTAGGTGATCAATGATTTCTTTGAGATGCCTATTTTTCAGTACAAGTTGCTGAAATAAAGAAGATTTACGTTTAATTCTATATATATATATATCTTATGTAAAATAGTTTGTAAAAGACTCTCACTTATATGTAATTGTATTATAAAGCCAATATTATATTATAATCATACCTCCATTGCTTCTTTATGCTCTTCGCAAGCAAGTCTATAAGCTTCCGAAGCCTTTTTTTCATCTGATTTCATATCCCATTCTTCTTTAATAGGAATTAAACTCTCAATATGAGTGTATTCCATGCCTTGAAGCTGACAATTTTCATTACATTTTTCATATATAACCCTTAAACGTTTAAAAAGTAAACTTGTCGTTCTTAATTGTTCCTGAACTTTCATTTTTTTTTCATTTGATAAATTTTGTCCTTGAGATGTACCTAGAATAAAGAGAATAGCAATTTATATTCCCAATAAAAATTCAAAACTGATTACAAATTAACCAAATATTTACTCTATACATCTAGATTTCTAATGATTAATATCCTTTTCAACGATACACACATTAATATATATATATATATATTTAACTTTGTTACTATTATTTTGTTTAGTGTTTAATTATTTATGAATTTAAAATCACGACAAATAAGTATTTACGAAATTTTATATAAACAATATCAAATTTAAATTCTAGTCTTCGTATGAATTATCTATAATAACTCCAAAGCCAATATTGCTAATAAAATAGTTGCGCATGAAAATGTTCTATTAAGAAGTATTAAAATTTATAAGACTCAAAACTTTTATAACGTTAACAGATAAAAATATACTTAATAAATTATTGAAATTAGTGTCTTACAATTATTACAGTTTTGTGACACTACTTAAATGTAAGTATATTAAATTAGTTACGTGGCATTTGAAATACACGTATACTACCCATCTATCAACTAATATCAAAATTAATTTTCACAATCACGTGTCTTTAACAATGACTATAAACAAGACATAAACAAACCATTGGGTGGCTGAATAATTTTCAAAGTTTGGAAAAGTTCCTGCATTCTAGAGACAATTTCTTGCACAGTTTCTTGTCCCAATTTACAAAGACTCGCTGTATTTAAATCTCTATTTGGTTGTCTCTGTACAGGAGGCTGGGATTGAGGAACTGGTATTTGAGCCGTTGTGGGTGCCCCACTAGCTTGATTATTTTGTTGAACTAAAGCAGCCTGTTGTTGCTGCTGCAAATGCATTTGTTGTTGATGCTGAAGTTGTTGCTGCATCGGTTGCTGTTGTGCCATAACTTGCTGGGCATTTAACATTCCTAATGCATTTGGACCAACTCCTGCTCCCACTCCTCCACCAAATTGCTGAGCACTTACCATACCTATGACAGAATGTATGATTTTATAATTGTAAACATGATAACGAGACATCGGTGCAATTATGTAAGAAGTCCTAATTTTACGTGTATTACAATAACTATTATATTTAACATTCAATTGGATGAAAAAGATAATTATAAATTAAATTAAATGACTCTTAAATTGAATATTATAGATTTTTTTAACAGAATTTACTTTTGTATAGTTGTTTTTTTATTAATATTTTAATAGTCATATAATTTACTCAATTGTATTATGCTTTTTTATTTTTAAATTCCTATATCATAGTTTATAATTAGTGTTGATAAAGTTCTATTGATTATATATATATATATATATATATATATATATATATGTAGATAAATGTTAAAGCACATTTTATACTAATGAATAATCAATATGGTACGTAAGAGCCAAATCTTTTGATTATAGTTCATAAAATTATCTGAGAAAATTATGTTCAATCATAAAAAATTGAAATGTCAATAGTTAACGAAACCCTTAATGTTATAAATTTATACTATTCAGTACATGTTTTAATTATCAGAAATTTATAAATACACACAATAAAAATGAACACTTATTGAATTGATATTTTAATTTAATTATGTAAATTAGGCTTTCAGAAAATTAAAAGGATATGGATATTAAATAAATAATTGTAATATCTAAATAAAATAATAATTTTAATAATATAACTTGTCAGCTTAATTAATTGTAAACTATTGAATACATCTTGATCGTGACCTATGGTAATAGTATGTCATTGTTGAATGTATAACCGATAATTATTTTAGAACAAAGTAATAACAAAATAATATATTATTTATTTTTATTTTACCTTGTTGAGGACCCATCAGTCCAGAAACCATTTGTCCACCACCAAATTGATTACGCATTGTGTTCTGTTGGGGATTTGGAAAACCCGAGGGAAATTGATGAGGTTGCCCAGACATGTTTGAATATTTGGCGATTCTAGAAATATAATTGTCAGATAAAATTGACGCACAATCAGTATACTAAGAAAATACAACGTTTTTATCATATATTTGAACATCGTACAGAAATAAATATCGATTAGGGAACAAATCGTATTAATTATATCGTTATTAATGCCTCATAAAGCACATGACGATAATCGAATTGTAGCCTTTTCTACAACACACACACATATATTTCGAAAAGTGGTGATTAAAAAATTTAAACGATTGTTTACACAGGTTATTAAAAATGTTGCACATCCTAACAATGACTAGTGATTGATAAAAACAAAAATCTTACCAAGTTTAAATTGTCCTACGCTGCACCTCCGCCCCACTTCAATAAATACCTATTGGTTGAATTTATTTACATTGTTCTTAAAAACTAAATGCTTACATTAAATCTACACGCAAATCTTTTTGACTTTGGATGACAGTAGGATAGATGCGAGGTTAATTAGTTTGTGTAGCGGCATCCAGGCGATAATTTGGCAGCACCGTCACGCGAAATATGTACTATCCCTATCGCATCGTCATTGATCACTTGATATGCGTGTGTGCCATGTCGCTAAAACGTTCGCATACGGTTACTACACGACGGCCAATGTAAAGCACCGAGGTCGATAATACAGATTATCTATTTCTACGAACCTCAGGTCTAAAAGAAAATAAACGCGTTTCCCATTGCATGGCGAAGAAGGCAGTGACCAATAAAAATTGATATTCGTGGATTGAGCACTGAAGTACATAGTAACGTAGTAACTACTATTTATAAATTAACGACTTATAGGTGTATTGGTTTTCGAATGGAAAAGTACTTGCGGTTTGAACGTGATTTTATGAAGAAATTATCCCTTAATTTAATATATGTATACACATAATATTGGCGTGCGATGCTAAAGAACGAAAGTATAAATGTAGATATGATTACTGTGCAAATGAGTAAATAATTCTTCATTTACTTTAATCGATAAAACAGATTCGTTTTATTGTGTATTGAAAATTCGTTGTTTACTTGCAGTGCTATTTTGCTTCTGAAAAAACAATATTTAATCATTATACTCAAATTTTTAAAACTATTATTCACAGAATGTAGGAATTGATCATTATGTTACATTAGTTGCTAGCAATACAATGATAAACGTATTTGATTAAACTGATTAAACAGTCATTTAATGCACGTTCCAATGATTAATGGTGAAAATTTTAATATTTTATTTTGTTTATCTTCTTTCAAACATGAAAAAACTAATCAAATTGTCATAATACCAACACTCAATAAATTCATTGAAAATTTTATATTTTCAGTTCCCATTAGAATTACTGATATTTATTATAGTTTAACTCTTGTTGTTTTTAAAATGTAAACTAATATTTTTTATTTTTGCTAATAGGAAGAATTTTTTAAGGTAACTGAGCCTCGGATGTGTCATATCTTAATAATGACTAATTAGAACATAAAGAATACAATGAGACATAATGTAAGTTAAAAATATATTTTTATCTCTAATGTATTACAAAGTGCAAAGTATAAAGATATAATTTATGATAATCTACAGATATAAGACATTATACATTATTTATTTGCATAATACTTTATAATCACTGTACTCAAACGCTTTTATTTTCCTCTTGCTTATGCCTATAGTAAGTTTATAATACAAACAATAAAATCCAATAAAATGAAAACTACTTCAAAATTAAATTGTACCATTCTATATTACACAACTAAAACAAGATTTTCAATAAAATAAAAAAAATGTGCTATGATATAAAAAAAATTATCGTCATGTATATTATTATATTGTCGTCATGATGTATTATATTATATAGTTATAATTTATATATATAATCCGTAAAAATAGAGTCTGCTCGAATATACATAAAGCTTTCCAATTAATTAAAAATGTTATGTATATAATAATACGTACGATATAGTTCCACTAAAAAATAAAATTCTGAATTCCGAGTGCAAAAAAACAGAATGAAATATCTTCTATCAACGTCCATTGATAAACTTAAACATCCATAAAACTGAAGTCCAATTTATATCGAAAAAGATTTTTAGTCGATTTTAACTGAATTAATATTTAGTTCTCGTTCACTTTTTCTCTCTGTTTGCCATTACAAGTCAGCGATATGCTGAAACAATTAATTTTCACGTTTAAAATTACATTTTACATTTTAATTTTAGAATCAGTGAACTCAATTGCGTATATTCAGACAATTATATTATATTATAGATATACTTTTGCATATTAATTGATTTGATAATGTATAATGATGTTTGGTGTATATTTTTGATGGTTACAAACTTTTCGAAAATAAATTTCGTTTTCAGATCATACAATTTCATCATTTTTTTTATTACCAAATTGTAGTAACAGAGTCGGTTCGAGGTACATTTAGATAAAGTAATTTGGTAAGAAAGTTTCATGTAATAACGTGCTATTAGTGAAAGTGAATGTGTGTAGATATGAAATTGAGTAAAATAATGAAATATTATTTAGTATTGCTATTTCTAATTATCTTAAAAAATTAATTAGTCTCGTAAATTTGAAAGACAAATGCGAAGATACAACGGTTGATGGGAGCTTAGTATTCTTTCTTTTTTTTTTGTTATTGTGCTTATAAAACCGTCGATAAATTAAACATATTGATGATAAATTATTTGGGATATTTAATTATAATTTTGACTACTACAAAGAATCTCATATTAAATAGTTTGAAAAATTAATGATATATATTAATGATATATATATATATATATAGTATGATAAAAATAAAATAAATTAGACAATTTTGAAAATTCGTGCAAATCGTTATTATTCTTATTCAACGATCATTATAAAGTGTGTGTGACATTATGATTTACATATGAATTATAATTTGTATGTGAAACAGAACAATTTTCTCTCTTATTCTCACTTGTCCTCATTCTTTTTCTATCGCTATCTATATATCGATATATTTATACGTGTAGCCAATGAGCTGATTATCAACGAAAATTTATTTATTCTTTTATTTATAATATTTTGTTATGTAAAACTGTTTATCATCGCCGATAATCAGATATTTTTAAAAGTTATATTCTAATCTATTTCTTACTGTTTGGAGAATAATGAAATTTGTTCATTTTTTATTTTCAATTTGAAAAATGGTTGTCATATAAAATTGGGTTGTATTTTCTAAAATAGATATTAATACAATAAAAAATCTAAGCATTAAGATACTTTGCTCGATATTTTATTTACTTTGCAGAGAAGCAAATCAAATTGTTTTATTCCCAAGAATGTAAATTTTTATTTATATATATAGATATTTTTATGCTAAATGTTTGCTACCAATACACTGATTGAACTACGTAAATACAAATTTTTTATTGTATTGCGTATTACAATAAGCTGTACAGTAATCAATAGCTTAAAAAAATAAAGGCAAATTTAATTTTTCTCTAAATTGATACAAATTATTATTTTAACTCATAAAACATTATACAAAATTTAATAATAATTAATTAGAAAATAATAAATAGTAATTGATTTTAAAATCATTGAATCAAAATAATTACTTATCGGCATATTTTATATAATACGGTCTATATGTCATTTTAACAATAATGTAATACTAAATATTTATTTACATTATTTAAATTACAAAATTGAATTTTTTATTATTCATTATTAGAAAATTGTATTGTTTTTTTTTTTCATTAAGCTATGAATAAGAATAAACGTATTTATGTGTCTTTAATTAGATCAAGTTAAATGAAAAGTAACTAATTGTAGCGTGGAACTACCGAGGCTGATGAATAAAATTTAGTATTATCAGAATTAGCAATAAAACTGACTGATATATATATATTACAATAAATCTCCTAATATATTACCATAAATTTTGTGGTAATACTTATCCATAAATTGTTTTACAGATATTAAAATAATTTTTCAAATGCAATTGAAGTACGCACCAATTTTTATATGTCAAATTTATTATGGTAAAATTAATTTTAATAGTATTGCACATTGATATTATTGCATTAATACTGTTTTATTATATTATAGTGAAGTAATTTAGTAGAGTAAGGTAAAAAAGTAATGTTATTATGTAAAAGTATTATATAGAAATTTTCTCATCGTCATTATACTTGTGTAGAAGTCTAATATCAACGTTAAGATATTAATATTTTGAATGTAATTTAAATGCAAATACTTGTTCATTATTGATCCTTAATTTTTTTTTATTTTCCTTATATGTTTGTACTTATAGTTTAGCTCGTATAAATTTCGAAATATTAAAGTTGTTATATCGTAACTTATCATTTTAATCGTCCACCATTCAAAAATTAGTTTGGTGAATTGATTGTTATGGAAAATTTGATAATTTCATACGATACTTTGCAATTGAACGCAAGCATTTTGAAAACTTGAACTCAACAATATAATAATATCAAGATTCAAAAACTACAATATGCTGACTAGTAAAAAAAGAAGATTATTTATTTCCTTCCTTTTCCTTTATTTCTTTCGAATTTTTATTGAAATAAGTTTTTTCCTTTGTCGATGATTTAAGCACCTAAAATAAATAAATAAATAATTAAATGTGCTGTTATTATTAGACGCAGTTCGGATAAAATTTGCAATTTACCTTCATTATAATAGATTCTTTTTCGGATGATTTGCTGGCTTCGGCAAAAGCATTTTGTTGCTTCGGTAAGACGTAGATTAATTGTTTAGATGGTATGGGTGGGTGGATATTTCTTTGAGCCTTGATATCCTCTTTTGATTCTATCGAAATATCATTTTTATCGGGCAAATCCTTATTGAGATTTTGAAACGGTAGTCGACTTGATGGAATTCTCTGAATATTCTGTAAAATATATGGTCATTATTATCAATTGTAATTCAAGTAAATTCAAATTATTCCACAATTTTTTTTAAAAAAAAGCTTTAAGAGTCCACACGAGTTCGTAAACCATTAAAATTTTTCATTAAATTTATGTTACAATCGTATAACATAGCATTACAGTATGCCAATTTATTTGCTTCAAAGTCGATTCTATCTTCGGTGTTAATTTTATTGTTAAGTTATCCGCTTTTGAAGCCTAACTTATGCAAATTGTATTAGCAAGCGATTGAGCTCGTTGGATAATGCAGTGCTTACCTCCTCCTCGTCACATTGTATTCATTTGTAATGTAATCTCACCTTCGTTATGCCTCTTGATTCGTGGAAGGCTTCAGCCAGAGTTGGATTAATTTGTTCTAATGGCTGATTACCGTATCTTATATAGACAGGTATGTAGCCCGGTATGTCTGGTAAATATTGCAGCGGTAATGCATCTAAACAATAATTAATTGCTGTAAGATCATGAACAATGGGCGTCAACTCGTGGAAGAAATAGCATATATTTTCTTGAAATCAAATTTTTTATCCTCGCTGTTACGTATATCTTTTGACTTCCGCTTTTGACGAAATAATTGATACCATTAATTTTCAAGACTCCGCTCTTTATTATCATCAAATTACGTTAATTAATCAGGCTAATTGAGAATTATTTGGTTTAGCACGCTGCAGCTTAATTTATATTACACCGAACTTTGGATAATTAAACGAGAAATTTTTAAATTAAATATTTAAACACGACGTTATATTTTGATTTATGTCTTTGCGTATTGTGGTGCACTTCATCGATTCGCGTTTTTTAATCGTTTGTAACTTTCAAACTGCTTGTAAATCGATGTGTTTAGCTAAATTAAGCTTTTCATTCGCAATTTGCAATTAAATAAACTGCAATTACCTTAATTGCTTTTAAAATGAGAAAAAGATTTTAACGTGAATCTTTAAAAACAACCCATCTTAAATATTGTCTTGAATATTTATTATTAAATATTGTCCATCCTAAAGTTGACGAAAGTGCTATTATTTAATTAATAACGTTTATTTTACAACAATTCTGGAAATTTTTATTACCACCGATGGCTAATAGCAACATTCACCATTATAACTTCGTAAAATTAGCAATGAATGCTTATTGAAGAATAATTATTTTAATTTATTACTATTGACAATCAATGACAACATTCGTTATTATAAGTTCGTAAAGTTGGCAATGAAATAAGATTCTTTAAGCTTCCGTCGTAAATTGTTAATTGTGCGAATGAGCGAAGACATATTAATGCGACACTAATGTTTATTTTTACGAATGATTATGTTACTTATCTTCTGGATTTGCTTTCTTCGTATAAATTTAAAAAGTTAATAATAAGCTATTTGAAATAGTGCCTCTCTACATTATTATTGTGAAGCAATTTTTTCCTCACATTCTTATTAATTTACGAGTCGACGGAAAGGATCGCTAAACAAATAAAAAAAAATCACATACAAGTGAACGAAAGATTTTTGATTTTTGATTGAAAAATCTTGAAATTACTATTGTAATATTAATTTGTTTAATATAAAAAAGTTAAATTGAATGAGCTATTGATTTATAATTGGCGATCTATAATTGACTTATCCTCACGGTCTATTAAGAGTCAGACTCTTATAAACAATGAATCGATTTGAAATCATAGCATATGAATTAAACTTTCTTACCAATAAACTGTAATGTTTAAACAACGAAAACAATCTCATAATAAAAGAAAATAAAAAGTGTATACTGATTAACGAGCATAATTAGATGATCTTTATAAGATCGAAGACTAAGTATGAATAAAACACAATGGGAAGTGTTAATTGTCACGATCATTTCATAATGACATAAAATAACTGCCAACATTGTTGCGGCATCTGCTTCACAAACGAATTAATAATTAATTCTACAACACTTTGAAATCACACTCGAAGATCATAAGCCGCCATTTAAAGCCACTTTCGCATACAACAATCAATAACAACAAACGATCAATTGAAAATAAATTCCACGCGACCCCGAACTCTATATACCCGAATCCCATTAATTCCCAACAATCCCACATGTCGCAACATCGCGAGGGAAAATATCGAACGCCGATACCATTAATCCCTTCCTCACGGACCAATTGTCCCGGCGACACCCGGACTTTTCACTTTCCCGCGGGCACATCCTACAATTTCCCCATCCTCCTCGCAGGATGCGACGCACGCGCACCCAAACCCATCCCGAGCCATCCCGATAAATCCGCTCCACCGACTAAGGGACAAAGGGCCTCAACTCACTGGCGTGGACTGCGACGACGAGGACGAGGATAAAAAGCGGACGGACCGCCTCGCACAGCATCCCGCCGACTCCCATATCTGGACTCGCACTGGGCCACTGGACCCTCGGACTTTCAGCTTTATACCGCACGCGCCGGACTTTTTCTCCTCGCGTGCCCCTCCTCGTCCTCGGAGGCGGGAGCGCTTGACCGAGACCCGCCCGCGCTATTCCGTTAGCCTCTCGGAGATGGAAACGAGGGACTTTTCGGTCTCGGATCACGAGCTTTCGAGAGAGACTCGCTGGATCCGCCGGAGAGCGGAGCCACGATCACCCAGTCTCACCGCTCCCGGCTATTACGCTCTTATTGCAAGTGCAAGTACTATATCGCCCTCTTTTCGGCAATAAGCTCGCATTAAAGGCTTCGCCCGAGTTTTATGGGACTCTTTATGGGACTTATTTAAGGAGGGCAGTTTTAGAATTTCGACGATAATTCGCAGCGCCACAAAACTCATGGCACTTTGCTGCTTTTTATCGACGCGACGCAGTGCAGCTCAATAACACTTTGCAAAGCTAATTTTCTCAGCTGCATTCGGCCAATCTTTATAATTGCAGAATTGCGGAATAATGTGCGCGGAGATTGGCAGTGTTTTATTTGCGAGTTTAAACACAATGCTAATGTTAATGGTAATTGATATTGCGCTAAAAGGTCTCTGTGCTCGCAATCTGACGTTTAGCGCTCGACTACGGCAACAAGGAAGTAGTCGTTGTACAATGATCGATGCTTCTTTAATTAATTCTCATTGCGCGTAAAATGATAATTGTCGATGAGATTAGCTAAATGCCGATTGAGCATTGCTCGGTTTGCGTGAAACGGCATTCTATTGGCACGGGAGTGTAAATCATTATGGGGATGAGAATTTGTCGCGGATGTCTAAGAGACGACTGTCCTTACGATTCGATTCCACGATTCCACTCGATTCGAGCCGATTTATACGGAAAGCGAATTTTCGGGATTTCCGTGAGCCAAGTTTCGGGAAAGCTGTGGCCTACGATTATTTCGAGCGGCAAAGTGCCTGGACGACGGAAAAGCCATTGGCTTTTCTATCACGTGCATCTGTGCCTCGACTTTCCTCTGCGCGTTTCGAATCGGTTAATGGCTTTCGCCACACACCCAAATACTCACGGTAAACCGAATGATCGATTGATTATCCGGCTTTATTGCACACTTGGATAACACTTGGTTTGTTATATATATATATATGCCAAGCTCCGGCGCATTATGCAAAAAAACATTAGCTTGCATTGTCGGAGAATCGTGAGTCAGTGGAGTGATAATTGTCGAGTCAAGTTCTGACACTTTGAGATTCACAGCTTTCACTGATGTAGAAAGCGTTGCTAAGCATATGGCTCGTAAATAGAAATGGTTTTTTAAATTTATTTCCAAGGAAAGTGAAGAAAAATTCATTGCTTATCATCAGAAATTCTTAACAATGTAATTTACTATTTGACGACTCGGTGAATTACGTAACGAGTTTTATTGCATTCTGATAATCTATTAATACAATAAAACAAATTTTGTTGAGGAGTTAATTATTTTCAATGTGCCAACGTGTACATGAAAATTAACGTTTATTTCAATAACTTTAGCAGAGCTTCAGAAATACTACCATTGCAAGCCCTAAAAATATATAACGAACTCGAAGAATGCAAGTATGCAATAATTAATTGCCTGCACTTATTAGTTTTACCATATAAAATAATATGTACGCATGTTAAAATGTCTTTCTCTCTCGCCGAATAAGCTGGTTCAGGCCAAAGAGAGAGAGAGACTTTCTTATTATGGGAAATTCTAAGAATCTTGAAGTATTTGTTTGATTTAAAATAAAAGATTACCTTTAATTATTGCAAAGCCGACGTAAAATGCCCGAGTGTAAGCCAAGTTTTCCGAGTCTTGGAGGAAATTTGTGCCTTTTGCACCTTCAAAGCACTGAATTCATTCAATGGTCAAACAAAATTCAAAGCAAAAACAAAAACAATTGCACGAGGAGTTTGATAATAGTTGTCTGGAAGTTTTGGTATTGAAAAAATATTCCGTTCATAATCTGACATTTGTTATTTGTTATTAAAGGATTATGACTTCGTAGAGCGCAGAACATGTTTTATAAGCAATCCATTATTTATAAACAATTTATATAATTTAAGGTAGAAATGAAGTGATTTGAAGGTAAATTTAAGATTTTCGAACTTTGTCCTAAAGAGTTTGTACACAAGTAGGACGAGATTCGAAGAGAAATAAAGTAAAATGTACACATATACATTAAATATGATCATAAATTTATTGTTATTATTATAACGAAAGCACATTTTGTAAAATAACACAACGTTGCGTGATGTAAATTGAATTTGGCACGGTTCGAAGGGATAATACTTTGAGAATTGTCCAGTCGATAAACTTTTATCCAAAATTGTGAACTGGAATTTCCGATGTGGTAACTTGTTTATTTTACAGTTGAGCTTCTCTGGTTATCTTTATTTGATCCAGGTACTTGAAATGGAGCTTTATCTCGGTTGCGAAGACCCATTCTTGATCCTCCTCCTCCTCCTCCTCTACCTCCTGCCCCCCTTCCCCGACCGCACAAATGAACATTAATGATACATATTATGAAAATTACGAAAAAAATTAAGAATTTGAAGTGCATTTTTCGCATTTATTCAGGCGTAATATTATTTTTATATCTGTATTTATAAAAATATGGGATTTCGTTCGCTTCGAAACTACTTGTAATAAAAGCGTTTCGTGGTTAAATAATATTAAAAGCGTGTAATTTAATTATAAAGTGAGCATGTATCGATATTAAAGTACTTGTGATAGATACCGCATTCATGTTTTAATCCAAAACATTTGTATAAATCGAAATATAAAATTGAAACTGTAATCTTTATGAGCAATTTATTCAAAGAAAATGGAAAAATTAATCAATATAGAACTAAGCAAAATTATAGTAATGCAGTTCCTTTTCTATTTAAATGCAAAGATATAAAAAAAGATTTTGGGCATTTATTGTTCGTTATTTAGGTTTTAAATCGATTTCAGTCTAGAAGCACAGATTTTGTGTAATCTATTATCGAATTGTCATATGAAAAATAGGGAAAAATAACTTGTGTCTTGTTCACCTTTCGTCAAAAATTATTTTTCAATTTGCATCGTATATTTATATTTACAAATCGTATGTTTATCAAATTTTCGATTATTATATAAATGTAATGTAAATTTAATTACAATTCCACTTAATGTTTTAATTATTTGTAAAATTTTGAACGAATTAAAAATATTTTTTTGTTCTTTAATGAGCACACATTGTAGATGTTATACACACTTTTCATCTTACGTCCAATGTAATATTTTTATAATATTTAGATATTCCACGATGTAATACTTAACAATTTAAGTACCATAATTCAGAAATAATGACAAAATTTTTTTCGACAATAATGCCAATGATTTTACAATATGACAATTCGGTACAATTGTTCTTCTCACTAATTACAAAGCATCTGTTTTGTCTGTATTATATCAAATCTTATAGTTTATTTATCCGAATAAAGGATTTAATTTTCTTATAATTGCGGCAGTAAGTAATAAATTGTTGGTAATTAAATTCAACTGAAGGCATCGCGATTATTGCTTACAACATTGAATTAGCCTTGAATTTCATAGAGTACTTTTACTAAAAATTATCATTAAATGAATTAATAATCTATATATTTTATATAGATAGTATAAAATGCTTAAAATATCCTGCTTTTAACAATATAAAATATCGTTACTTTTTCTTGATTTTAAGACTGCTATTATGTTTTGATGATTTACAAGAGAATATAAAAGCATTGTCGGAAACATCCAAGTAATTTTAATTTATCATACTGATAATAATAGAAGGACCATTATTATTTCTTTTGTACATTTTTACTTGACAATAGTTTGACATGCTCTATTTAGCACAGGATTTTAGCTTTAAAGCTATGAATTCCATAATTCACTGCAAACTATTAATTTCTTTTATTTGCCCGATTGTGTGTTTTGAAAAAAAAAACAAGTAAATAGCAATATACAAGAAAGCAAAAAAATTATTTTAAATACTCATAGGGCTAGTAGAAAGAATAATAACGTAGTTGAATTAATCTATTAGTATAAGATCGTTAAGTGTAAATTTTGGTTAGAGCTTGTAAGAGGAAATTTTTTGCAAAAATTTGAAGAAAAATTGTGCTTAATATTAGTTTATGTGAAATATCAATACTTTTCCAATGCGTGAGAGGGGAAAAAAATTAAAATTAGCTTCTTACTGATTACCTATCAACCACTCACACACGGCAATAATTGCAATATTTTAATTAAATAGGCCACTTTCTAAGGGACGCAACAACGAAGAGCGAATAGGAGCTTCAGGTATTTATGCAGCGAATTAAAATGTAAAAAAAATTAAAAGTAAGATGTTGAGGTTGATTGTTTAGCTATGGCATTGTAAAATATTACCTTTATTAAACATTGTAAGCAGGCGTATAAGCCTCGGTGCACATGCAGACTAAATAATTGGAATGCCCTTTATAGCCATCGACGTTAAACTCCTTTAAATTTAATGATTCTATTGGCATCTCGCCGATCTTACTAAGAAATGGACAATTTCGTTATTATTGAAAGGGGCCTTTTCAGTTGTGTAACGCACGGCAATTACACACCCGAGGGACCCAGTGCAATTGAGTTTGAAAATGGCAAGGTACGCCGAGGGTTAAGAAGAGGAGCGTAACGCCTTATAAAGTAAGCTCATAAGCTGAAATTACAATGTAAACTCGGCCAGTTCCCTCCCAACAAAAGCATGCCAATCGAGCGTTAAACCATCCTCGCGTATTCACCTCCGTTGATGATAAGGTTCGCGAGGCTCCGAGCCTTAAAGCAAGTGCAGGTTGCGCCGGGGAATAATGCACGAATCGCCGATAAAGTCCGTAATATTGGAGCAGAACTAAATACAGTGGTGAGAAGATGTGGAGCGAGGGCTGGGAGGACGGAGGAGGATAAAAGCCGAACGGTAGCTCTGCCTTTCTCGCGAGGAGGGCAGAGGGAGGGCCGGACGATCGAGCGAGAGGAGGCTTATTAAGGACGATTAAGCCACGTCTGTCGTAACCTTGTCAAGGAAATGAAAGATCCTCCACCTCCACCTCCCTTCACCTCCCACCCCCTCCCGACCTTCGTTTATTGAGCGCACGTCGATGCAACTCGCTGCTCTCCTTCTATATCCTCTTCCGAGTCTACGTCGCGAAAGTCTTTCACGGACTTTCCATCGTGCAATTTGGCCTCTATGTTGCGCTACGACTGATTTTCACTTTGACTCTCGTGGCTCGAGTCCTTAATTTCGCTAATCTCCCCGGCTCTGTGGATTACCCGCACACTTAGCCGGAATAGCGCAGCTCGACGCTTCTCTTTCTCTCCGAGTGAGCAGTTGGAGTGAGAAATCGATGGCTTTCCAATCCTTTGATGCTCCGCAGACTTTTGTTGCAGTTATGCAATTGCTGGCAAATATCTTTGTTAATAGGGCGCGATTAATAGGGCATTCCGATAGTCATTTATTATTGATTAGCGTTTATTGTGTATTAGAGCACTCTCGAGTTTATATTTCATAATTGTAAAAAATTGAAAATACTTATTTTCAGCGAATTTGTAATTACATCTTTCGAACAAACGAGGTGTAATTTTCTCCCTTTATGCACTAATGTTTATCCGCTTTAAGGAGACACTCGTTTATTCTTATGATTAAATAGAAAAGTAAGGCTGCTTTTATTATTGTATTTATTTTATTATTGGTCTTTTGTCTTATTGTAATGAATTTTACAAGTGAAAATAGCTAAATACTGATTTTATGATTACTACGTTTCCCAATCTTTTACAAATGTTAAATTTATTTTCAATGCAAGTTCGCATAAATTTTGTTACATAAATTTCAGCTGATTATTGACAAATCCATTAATAATGATGTTTCGTTCGATTTGTGTAAAGAATTAAAATTCTTCGATTTTTTTACTACCATTACATGTTTTTAAAGTTATTACATTAGAGATATATTGCTTTTATTTAAGCCAAAAGTCACGATTTCCATGACAAGTGCCCGAGTTTTCAGTAACATTATAATGCTAAAACGCAATAGTAAATACTTTTTAGTACAAAAATTATAAAAAAATATATCACTAATGTAGCGATAGTATTAATATGTATTACATACATTAAATTTATAGCTATTTAAAAAAAAATATTTTTTCTCTCTATAAAGAATATCAACAAATTTGAGCCATTAATATTCACAGACTAAATTCTTTAATAATTAAAACGATGAAATATATTCGAATCAAGTGGTAATACGTCCATATTATATTTAAATATTTATTGCTATTGTTCACAGTAGTATAAATAAAATGCTATAATTATTAGTTCATACTTCACGAATGATTTGCTCTTGATTCTTAATAATTTTCAGCAAACTCACAAGTAATGTGAATTCAATTAATCACTCAAATATCAACATTGCGCAAGAATATAACAATATTAATAACAATATTAATTGAAGTCGGTTAAGAAAAAGAAAATTTGATTTATTTAATTCATTAACATTGATATCCTCACATTTCCAGTATTTTAAACAATTTCAATATATATATATATATATATATATATATATATATATATATATTAGTCTATGGAGAAGAAATTAAATTTTTTAAGTCTATAAAATTTATATTAAATTACAATAGAAAAATACTACATTTTACAATAAAATTTTTAAATATTAAAATGACATATATATATTGTTAAATATTAAATAACATCTTTTATTCTATTTTATTTCATTCAAATTAATTATAAATCTAAAGATATAATTAATTTTACTTGTTTTGTATATTTAATCGGCAGCATATGCAAATTTCTCTTTCTATTCCTCACTGATCTAACATTATTTCAAATTAAACATATTAATTTTGCACGCTTACTACGACTCATTTACTTTTATCATTAATGTTGAAATAAAATAAAATCAATGTCTATAAGATTCTTTGTCTATTATAATTATTTAATATGAAATATAATATTCTCATATTACTTTATACTTTAATATTAAAATATTAATATAACTTGCTCCAACTTCTCTTAATAAAATGTTGGCTTCATGTACGATTCTTTATTACGCATTTATTTATCCTTATTCTATATGAAAAAAATTTTATTGTGAATTTACAATTAAATTCAGTAACAAATAGCCAGTAAACGATGAAATTAAAAATCACGACGTCAAATTCATATTCTTATTTATAAACTATTTTTATCTATATATATGTATACTATTTTTATATAAATACTAATTTTACCGTAAAATATTCAAGAGATAGAAAAAAATGTTGTTAAAAATCGCAATTCTTATAGTACTAATAATATACACTCTACATTGTGTTAGTGGCTGTTCAAAAGGTCGCTATCGTTCAAGTCGCTCAAGTTCTGGCAAAAAAAAGAAAAGTCGTGACCGAGATAGTGACGATAGTATTACAACAAGTACCACTCGACATCCTGATGCTATGACGCCACCACCTGGTTAAAAAAAAAAAAAAAAAAAATACACATATCTAATAAAAGAAGATAATGCATATTATATTTGTAAGCATAAACTTTTAATATGTTTTTTTTTTTAATATTTTCGTTGAATCATTAAATATCCTATTTCGATTAACAACTACTTTAATTATTGTATACTAATGTACGAAAATCATTATTATACAGTTCATTATCTAGATTTGAACTGATTGTTGTTTTCCAATTATATTATCGATATTTCGTACTTTTGAGTTTTATTATTGAGTTTTATGTAATGATATATTTGTCTGTTATATTTGTTTTCTATTTTATAATACGATTTTTCGTTGAAATTATGGCAACTCGTATTGCAAATGAAAAAAATTATTGATAAACGTATACTACGGTAGAATGATTAAAAAATTTACTCTGCATATATTTATTAAGTCTTTTATGCTTTTCCAAAGCAAACATTTATTATTTTGGTATTCTTATTGAAAATATTTATACTTTGTATATAATATTATATAATTAATTGTCTTATCTTATAACAGCAGTATTTTATACAAAAAAAAAAATTTTAATTATATGAATTATGTAAAGCACAAACTCTTCTACATTATAATTATAATTAATTAAAGCAAATGCAATAACGAAGTTTTTTTATAACTTGACCGTTTTATGTTTTGTGAAAAACAAATTTTCAGTGAAAATTATTGAGACAAATAATTTTATTTATAAGCTGTAATATATATATATCTTTTATAGACGGATTATTATAAAAAGAAATTATTCAATCCGTTTAAGAATAATAATTTATTATTCTCGTCGTTTTTATTTATATATATATATATATAAGAATTTTACTTATAGCTAATTTCGATTCATTAAACACATTTACAAATTTGAATTCTTATTTTCAAGACTTGGATCTATAAATATATTGAAATATTGTAGAAGAAAATTACTTATTAACGTAAGAAAATTATATTTACAAATGACGTTTTATCTAATTCTATCTAAATCTCACGTTGAAATAACTATTTTCCTAATATATTCTAGGCATTTAAAGTTGTTATAAAATATTTTTCAATCACATACACATAAGAAATACTTGAAAACTTTAAATTAAAAAAATTTTTATTTATAATCTTAAGCTAGTTGAATGCATTATAATATGTTTACTGACAAAATGTTAAATTAATATTTTAATATTAAAATGATAATGTTTAAAATGCTTCAAATAAAAGTTTTCAATTTTTGTTTATTATGTCAACTATTGAAATTTAATTGTTCATTAAATGTATATGAATTATATTTCATTTTTTAATATAATTTGTTTTACTTTTTTTTTTTTTATCTTCCTCCATATTATAGCCAATGTAATATATAATAATATATTGTTAAACCGTAGACTCTAGGTATTCCAATATTTTGACAAAAACTAAGCTTTCGAATTAAATTGCTTCCATAGAATCCATACGCGCACGCACACTTATATGCGAGCGCATGCATGCATGATTGTGCCTGTCCAAAAAAAATTCTTACAACTGTATATCTGCATATTGAATATATAAGAATATAAATATTAAAATTATATTTTATTCTAATTTACAGACATTCAAGGATATTATACGCATGCACAGGTCCGTACCTTATCTATGCACATTAGGATACAAGATACTTGATATCCTAAATACCGTTTCAGCAAATGTCAAATTGATAATATAATAGAGAATGGTATAAGCAATGGTATTTTAATAACTAATATCTCCCAGATATAATAATTTTCGATTATTGATTTACAAATGTTAAAGATTTTTCGTACTTTTCATTGTCTTTGCGAAGTGTATAAACGTAAAAGTACATATAAATTAAATATATATGATATAAAATACTAAGATTTAAGAAAGGTTTTATTATTTTTTCGCCTGCATTTTAAGATACTTTAGTCATTTGTGATATTTGATATTGGATTTCAACTATTTAGCAACTACAATTAAAACTTTATACGAAAATTATTAATATTATTCCTGTTGTATTAAAAACTCTGCATTCTCGTTAAATAAATTGCACCATGTTCAACTGAAAACCTGCAAAGTACTTCCTGAGAATTATAAGTCATTAGATTTAAGTCATTAATTTTTTGGATGGATGTTTGTACAATTTTGAAAACATAAATAATAAAATATGAAGATATATAATTACATTTAATTTCAAATTCATATGTATATATATATATACGATTACATGTTTATTGTTTTCTTACATATTGTAACAAATCATAGTGAATACAGTGTAAACAGCATAATTCAACAATTCTTAACAGTTTCTACTACTTTGTGGTAGAAAAGCTGCTTATCCAGGAGGTCCTGGTGCTAAGGTAGTAGTACCAGGAGCAGTAATAGGTGTAATAGTAGTAGTGGTAGTATCGTGTACATAAATTATCACGTCGTTGTCCCTTGATTTTCTTCCGTCTCCTGATTTACTTCTCTTCCATCTTCTCTTTTTCGAACAACAACTTATGTAATCAATGTACACTAAAAGTAGAATCACAGCGATTTTCCAAAACATTTCTTTTTATGAAAATGCTACAATTATTTTTTAATTTCTCTCCTTCGTACTGTTTAAATATAAGGCATTTATAAATAAATGTATATTCGTGGATTGGGCTATAAAAAAATTAAAGCATGCCTAAATTATTTCCTTTGAGGTCACGTAGTGAAACAAAAATAATAATATTATTGAAGTTTTAATGGTCTTAAATAATTAATATTTGCAATTTTATTATGCTAATTGAATTAATTCAAGTAATGAACATCAATTAAAGTTTTTTTTTATAAATTAAATAAATTCTAATATCTAATAATATACTTGTTTTAATGTTGTATACTTACAACTGTCGTAAAGAAAATATTAACTACTCACGACACGTATTCCATGTAAAATAATATGTACGCATGTTAAAATACAGATGTGTTAGTGAATTTAAAATAATCACTGTCTCTCTCTCTCTCTCTCTCGCGCCGAATAAGCTGGTTCAGGCCAAAGAGAGAGAGAGACTTTCTTATTATGGGAAATTCTAGGAATCTTGAAGTATTTGTTTGATTTAAAATAAAAGATTGCCTTTAATTTTTGCAAAGGCGACGTAAAATGCCCGAGTGTAAGCCAAGTTTTCCGAGTTTTGGAGGAAATTTGTGCCTTTTGCACCCTCAAAGCACTGAATATTTCAATGGTCAAACAAAATTCAAAGCAAAAACAAAAACAATTGCACGAGGAGTTTGATGATAGTTGTCTGGAAGTTTTAGTATTGAAAAAATATTCCGTTCATAATCTGACATTTGTTATTTGCTATTAAAGGATTATGACTTCGTACCTTTATTTATAACTTCGTATCATTATTTATAAACAATTTATATAATTTAAGGCAGAAATGAAGTGATTTGAAGGTAAATTTAAGATTTTCGAACTTTGTCCTCAAGAGTTTGTACACAAGTAGGACGAGATTCGACGAGAAATAAAGTAAAATGTACACATATACATTAAATGTGATCATAAATTTATTATTATTATTATTACGAAAGCACATTTTGTAAAATAATACAACGTTGCGTGATGTAAATTGAATTTGGCACGGTTCGAAGGGATAATATTTTGAAAATTGTCCAGTCGATAAACTTTTTATCCAAATTTGTGAACTGGAATTTCCGATGTGGTAACTTTTTTATTTTGCAGTTGAGCTTCTATGTCCATTACCTTTTGGTACAAGGCCCATAAATCGGTTGCGAAAACTTTTTCTTCCTCTACCTCTTCCTCCTCTTCCACCGCCCCCCATTCCACCTCCTTTTCCATGAGCAGCAGTTTGTATTTCAATTATAGAGATTATAACAATTATGAGTAGTATGAGGAGTTTCGCGTACATTTTTTACTTTTGTACTTTTACGTTCAATGCTGATTTATTTAACTTAACTGTATTCTCAATGTAATTTACTTTCTATTATAAGTTCTATTATAAGCAATTAAATAAAATTGCAAGTAGTTTATTGAGTATAGAACGATCACGTATTAATAGTAAAATTTCTTTTTAGACATAATAATATAAAATTAGGTGTCTATTATATTATGTATAAAAGATTAATAAAAAATTATTATTTTACGTATTAATCTTCGTTTTAGTCTATTTATAATCTGCTAGTGTTTGATCCAATTCTGTAACTAATTTGTAAAATAATTATTTCAGAAAAAAATCATATATCATGGATGAGTGACTAGAGCAATAAGAATAAATGCTTGAATAGAAAAATGTTGAAAATACTTGTTTTTATTGCATTAAAATAATTTTATAATAAAAAGTAAATTTTATCATTTTATAATAAAAAATAATTGTCAAAATTTATGTTAATTGCAATGTATACAAAATGTTCATCTGTTTTATGACTTTTAAATAAAATACAATTATTAAAAAAAGTACTAAAAGCTTAATATGTTATAGATTTACATTTAATATCAAGTGTTGCAATAAATCTTTTTTGGAAGAATTACTTTTTCAAGCTATTTTTTATAACACGTGTTAATGCTCTTATGGTACAGATGAAACTGTATTTCAAAGAAATACGCGATTTTAATAGATAAATAAATACAATTAACAAACAATTAAATAATTTGTTAAGTAATTTTAAATTATTAGGCTGAATGGAGAAATCTAAAATCTAAAGATATGAGGCTGTAATGTGTGCCAGGTGAAAGGTGAGACGTAAATTGAGCGGAATTGAACATTAAATGTATTTGGCTTTTTGTACATGTACATGAACTTTCAAAACTCAAATATTTCATCATTAATTAAATCGTGCTTTAAACTTATGTTTTTATAAAAGTTTCTTCTTATATATATATACATATATATACATAGTATTTTATTAACAATGTCTGTAGCTGAAATAAGCCATCAACTAATTATTCGATATCAAGTGTTTTCATGAATTTAGATTTTCCATTGGATCTTTAATATTTTTAATTGTTGAATAATTAAATCATTCAAGATTGAATAGTAATATTTGTTTGTTTTCGTTTATCTGGAATCTTCAAAGTGCAGAAGATCCATTTTACTTAAATTGATTTAATATATTAAATGTCATAACTTTTTCTGTATTTCATTTGGTACGTCAATAAAATAAATTACACATAGTGTCTTAATATTACAATTCTCATATTAGAAGAGCGTATATATATATACAAGTAAGCACATTACTTACAAATCTTATAATATTTTAATACATTATATTTGTAATTAATTATATTTCATGTACATGTTTCTTCCAATTTTTCCGTTAATGCCTCGTAAAGAGATAACAAATGACCATTGCTGACAATTATTTTACTCGTCCTAGACAAATGCTGTGTTCAATTGCACTTTGCAAATAGAAAAATTATCCAGACTGGCAGGATGATACCTATTATAATCTGGGTGAGTTCGTGCAATTGTCAATCAAAAATCGTTTAATTATAAATGCAATATGCAAAATGGCAAAAATTCCGTGCACGGTTAATAAAATGTACTTAATTCATTGATTTTATTGATAATTTATTGTAAATAAATCATAAACAATTATTATGATCGTTTCGAAGACAATTTTGAAGACTTTGATGCATATAATATAGTTGTAAGGTGCAGTAAAAAAATTGATTATTAATTTACAGAAATAACTATAATTTACTGAATAATTACTAATGTGATGAAATTCAACTGAATTATTATGGTTTTTTTTTTTAATTATTGAGAAAAAGCTATTTGGAATAGTAAGTGTGCTAAATATATATTATATTTTCTTTAATAGGAACCGATAAGTTTTTACTTACTTGTTGAGCTGATATTTCTCATACGAAATGACAAGTATTTTAATGTATTATATATATTATATTTTGTGTATATTACATTTTTAGGGAAATTTTTTTCTTTTACTATGCTAAGGAATTTAATTTCAATTCAGCCAATTTCAACTGAATCCAGACATTATTTTCCACGTACGATATTCATTTTGAACATCGCGAAGCGTTAAAATACCGCCACCTACAATGCCTCCTTAGGCCGACTCTCGAGTAAGAATAATTGGCAATGTAATGCAGCCCTCAAAGTCGGAAGTGCAATAAACAATGAGCGGGCCATAATTTCACGAAATGAACTCTAGTTCGACTGTCCAAGGAGGAGGGATTGCTCGCAATTCAGCCAGATCCTTATTTTAATTAGGCGCGGCCCAATTGACTTTCCGAGAAACGCCGTTGAACTTGCCGCGAGTGTGCGTTGAGTGTGTGTTGGTGGGCTTTTTGCGCACGTAGGGCCGGCATAAGTAAGGTAATCCCCCGGTAGGACTTAACAGTTCCATGAGCAATTTCGGAAACGGCAAGTCCATGCTCCTTTTGCTCTTTTCATGTGGGGCAGATCGATCGCCGGCCACCGCCAAAACCGGTTCTCAACTGCCCCGCTCGGATCCGATTGCCATCGGCCTCTTCCTCCCATTAATCCTTGCCGATGCTTTCGGCAGCAAATGAATGAGCTTGCCAATATTTCAGCAGCGGGGGCGCCTCTTTTCATTAACCGATATAAATATAAAAAGGCACATCTCCTCCCTCCCCCGCCACCCCACCCCACTTTGCAGCTGGACGAGGCTCGGTTACGCTGCCAAGATTTTGTTTGATACTGTTTTTTGCTCGCTTTTTCTTATCGGGACTTTTTTGGGCTCCCTCGGCATCAATTCCTGTTATACGGAAGCGAAAGTCACGCTTTATCGGTAAAAGGTATCTATTTCAAACATCTGTAATACAGGTTTACAGTTAGTAAGCTTCATCTGCAATCGAGTAGAATTTCCATTTTACCGGACACCTCGATTATACGTGGTGATTGAAGCTGCCGATGTGTGCGTGCACACTACACACACGCGCGCAACGACGCTTTACGAGAATCATTCCCAAACTCTCCAAAATATCTGAGTAATCGTCGAGTGGTCGTGGGCCGATTGAGTAAGTGTGCGTTGCGGTTGCAAGAATTGGAGCAAAAATTAATGCTGGCCCAAAGAGTTTTTTCTGGCGCGAGTAAAAAATTACGATGAGTTATATAATTATCGCGAGTAATAATGGTGTGGTTTAATGTATAGGACATTAGAGGAGAATCCGTGTATTATGATTGCATTCGAGGCTTAATATACGGATTTATTAAAGTTATCGAGCAATATTTGGATAATGTAGAATTTGGGAAATGGAAGTGAGTAAATATTACGATAATGCGTGTCGCTTAATTTATGATTATTCTTCTGAAATATTAATTTCTTATTGCAAGTAAATAGTTTGCAGCTGAGAATTATAATGATTTTCATATAAAACTTACTATTCTTAAATAGCAGAACGTAATTTAAAAATCTTTACTTTAAAACGTATTTACAGCGACGTGAGTGTGTGTGTGTGTGTGTGTGTGTGTGTGTGTGTGTGTGTGTGTGTGTGCGTGAGGAAATTGTGGACAATCAAAATTATTGCGAAAAATGAAATTGCGAGCAATGTCTTTGTGAAGTTAGCGAATTAATGGTCGTATGCTTGAGTTTTTCCACTTTTCTTTGCCCAGTTGGCTCACGTAAATATCAAGTGGCATCGACGTTGCAGGCCAATCTCTGTTAAATGTAGTTAAAGTACTTGGCGTATTGAGAGAGCGCTCGACCTTTATAACGGTTCTCCTCATAATATGTGCTTCTTTCGTAAATAGCGAACGTTTTGGGGCTCTTACTACATATGCCTTAATAATAATAATGGTGAGAGAGAGAGAGAGAGAGAGAGAGAGGAGGGGAAGCAATTTCGAGTGCGGTGTGGTCGAGTGGAAGGCAAGCGTAAGTGCAAATGCGCGTAGTGTAATGTATTGTAGATATCCGTATCGAATGGATGTCGGTTGAGGAGAATGAATAGAAGAGGTGATAAGTTCAGGGAGGTGGAGGCAGAAAATTTAAAGGATATAACTGTGGATGAAGAAACGAGTTTTACAAGCACGGCCGTTGAAAAATTGAATAAAATAGAATATAAAGAAGCGAAAGTTGCTCCGTTGTGGGCACGTTGGATTTTTCGAATTGTCGTTGTATTTTCTCTGGAAAATAAATTACTGCTCGCGTGCGTTTAGAGACTTACTTTACAATATGCGTGATGCGCGCGCGTGCGCGCGTGCGTGTTTGCGTGAGGGAACCGATAGAATACTACTGTTAAAAAACATTTTATTGTAATTGAATAAATGATTGGAATAAATTATTTTTCCGAATAATTATCTTCTTCCTCGTTAAATTCTAAACTCCATTTTGAATATTAATATTAAATGTGATAATTCGTGAAAAATTTGATATGAAAAAATCTATATCAACTTAAAGATCGATAATATTTATTATTGTTGTTGAAACAATGACTAGGAATAAGAAAGATAAAATTGTCAATTAAAATAATTATAAAATGACGAACTAAGGAAATTATAAATTATTCGTTATTGCATGTTTTATTGGCCAATGTTAACTATAAATATTAATAATAATTTTACGCAATAAATTATTCCGAAATAATATCAATACTTATCTTAAAATTGTACATATATATATATATATATGTATATGTATATATATATACATCGATTTTATTGGATCTGTTAATATATAAAACTGAATTGACCCATAAACCCCGATATTTCTGATTGTATGATAATTTAATGAGATTAACACTCGGTTTCACTTTAATGTCATTAGAATTTTGAGATATGGCTTTTGAATAAATGCGGTAATGGTTGTGTTGTGGTAAATTGCGAAATAAATTGGAAAAATGTGTTCCTAGTTAAAAGTTGCCCAAATATCACCAAATATTTGGGCTAAAAGTCTAAATTAATGTAAAACTCAATTTTTCTCCTCCACTATTCCAATTTACATTATTTATTCTTATGAGTTATTTCACAATAATTTAATACATATTGTTTATCAATCGTTTATTTACAATTTTAATGATATTTCGAAGGGCGTATTGTCATTTTTTATAGCTAGATTTGATAATTGCTAAACGTAAATTGCGTGGTTAATGGTGTTTGGTAATTGGTAATACATGTTGCGGAGCCAGTTGTAATTACATTTGCTTTCGAATAAATATATGATGATAAGAGCGGAATAGCCTAATCAGAAATAAATATAATAAACAAATTTAACGGTATAGCCATTGAATTAATTAAATAATATCTATATTTAGCCATGAACGCTAAATGTAATTAGTTACCGTTTTCATGACTTGACGTACAATTTTACGTCCATACGAGCAAGCCCCGTGTGTTCTATTAATGTTAATGTAAGTATTTGAATATTCAAGACTTGGTAAATGTTTTTAAAAGATTTAATTTATCGTTACAAAGTACATGTGATTATGCCATTAGTAAACTAAAAATATTAGGCTTTATAGAAACGTCAGATTTCTCATTTACTGGACAACTCGAATATTTCTGTTAATAGTCAAGAATTTTCAATTTTCGGCGTAAACTATTAACAACAATGTTATTGTAGGTATATTTAAAATTAAAATACAAATTAATATTTTATAAAGAACTGTGAAACTCACCTCCTACTTTTTGGTTTGTTTTCGAGCTAACGAATCAATAAGAAAATCTTATTTAAGGAATATTATTGAAATTTAATGTTTTATTTTATTCTACAAAAATAATTTCTTTTGCTTATAAACATATAATGTAAACGGTTATAAGAACTTTGGTGAAATGAGTATAATGTTTAATGTCTTGACTCGTCTGTATCTTCAGCGACAAATGGCTATAAGTGAATAAATTAATTATATATAAATATACCAAGAAACTTTGAAACTTTCAAATTATTTCAATTCACACATTATTATTTGCAGTGCATTAATAGTTATTTCCATTTATAATGATTTGCAATATAATTTATCGCGTCACATAGATCAGTCTGTTAATTGTGTTCGTTTTTTGTAATAAGAATTATAATATAATGATGTTCTGTGATTTGGATAAGTCGTTCTTTTATGATCGATTGATTGATTGAATAATTAATTGCGGGGATTCTTTATTTGATAGTAGTCTGTCGAAAAGTAAAATGATTAAAATGATTGAGCATTCAGAATTAACACAAAATAACAACTTTAAGTAATTATCTTTGCCACTTTTACAGGCCTACTTTTATTTCCTCGTGCTGCAATGCACTTTCATGTATACATGTTGATCAATATATTATACATTATTACACATTTACGACTGGCGTCGACAACATCTTACATTTCGTTTGTGTACACTTTGTGAAATAACTAATGGCGACGCAAAGTCCTATGAAATCAGCGAAGATAAGAAGATCGTCGATTATGGGAAAAGATAATGTTTGAGCATTCGTGACATTGATAAGATCCTCTTCGGTAACGTGAGATCAAGCAATCAAATGGTTTTGAACACACCCAAAGAATTGACAAAATTTTATCGAGCTTGGATCTTCCACTTATGAATTATCTAATTGTTGAATTACAATTGAATAATTATTGTCTTGCATTAATTACAATCTCGGATATGCTTTTGAAGTCGAATATATATATTATTGTCTATCTTAATTTGCAATAATTTTGTAAGAATTTTTGACATTGAATTTTCAAATATAATCTTTTTTTTTTTCTTTTGACCAATAAGAAATGTTAATAATTTAAGCTAATTTAAAAAATCTTTTGCTTCATTTTTCTATTTGATGTCTTGGTTAGTTCTCTCTGTCGGTGGCAACATTTGAAAATCCGTATGAAATATGTTGGACATTAATTACAGTCGCTTTTCGCTCTCTAAAGTATGCGAATGTGCTTATTGTTTACCTTAGTTGTGTGAAATTTCTATTCTAAAGGTTTGGATTTTTGCAACAAATTGCTTATTTCGTGCGGTGCGATGGCAATCAAATGATTGAATTGTAGTTCAGCAGTTTTGTAAGGCGTGATATCTTCCTTAGAATTTATCGATATGTCATTTCTGTCGGTCAAATCCTTATTTGAGATGTCAGACGGCGGTTCATCCAATGGAATTTCTCGAATCCTCTTTAGAAAAAAAAAAGTATTAATAAATTTAAATGGCAATGATACGATAATGTATGCCCACACATTTAGTTTTTATTTAATTAACGATGTAAGATAGGTGTAATAAATTTGAGAAATAATGAAATTGTTCGCGCTCCGTAAATTCATGTAAATGAAATTATAATAATAATGCAACTAAATAAAATAGACAATGAAAACCGATGCAATTAGGATTGGTAGGAATGCTTTGTGATGGCTCGGTTAATGCTATTATTGTATGATCCCGTTTATTATATTGTCAGTTAAATGGCGTCAATTCCTTTGGATTTCATTAATAAAAAGTTATTATTAAATAAAGATTGTTTCGCATAATTAGCCTGCCATTGACGACAAAGACTAGAATTTCCAATTATCCTTCCTCGTAATTAAATTCTAATCATTCAACTACGACATTCGGTTGTTGTGAGTTAAATTTTTTTAATAAGCACCCGCAATACCACGCACTTAAGTCATTTTCAAATTAAGAGATTAAAGTTATATGTAATTTACATTTAAGATGGCGGGCGACTCGTGGAAAGCCTCTGCTATCGCTGGATTAATATCTTCTAACGGCTGCTCGCCATATCTAATGTACACGGGTACATAGCCGGGAATGTCTGGCAAATATTGCAGTGGTAATGCATCTAAACATACACAATGTCAATTGAAAAAAAATCTGATCTAAGGAAACTGAAAATAATTACGATTAATTGGCATTTGTTTATCACTTTACTCGTCTATTCGTTACTCGAGTGAGAAGTTAGTAATTACTAGGAAAATCAAGTCGAAAGTATTTGTAATTATTAATTTAATGATTGTCTATGTGAATTTTTATAAAATGAAACAATCAATTTATGGCCAAACGATTTACTTTAACGCCAATGTTTTGTCATATCAGTGTTATACATACTGTCGATAAAATATTCAAGATACTCAAAATAAATTTCAGGGGCATAATATATTATAAAGATATTGTCATTAGTTTAAGTGAATACTCAAATGGACTTGTGTACTAATGTTCATATGGTAATTATAACAGGATTTTCCGAAATGCTGTCATAATCTTGTCAACTATTTTCACTATTCGTAAGATTTCATTGGATTCGCACAACGAAATATCAACCTTTCTCTCTCTCTCTCTCTCTCACTCTCTATTATATGCATCCCCAGCGAGCGTATGGCAATTGAATCGACTTTAAATTGACCAACTTTAAACTGCCTTTCAAATGTCACGACGTTTATAATTTAATCAAATTTAAAGCAATGCAGCCAAGTTCGTGAAAAGCCGCTTCGTGAAAATCCAGAAAATCCAGAAACAATGAAATTTCAGCCGTTACATCTCAAAGCCAATACTTTTAGTAATAATTTTTCACCCATCAACACCTCAAGAAACAAGACCCTCGAGCCCCCTAATCATTGGCTAAGCGACTAACAATCAAAATGCACACAGCCACATGGCACTTTACCACTGCAAAATTAATTAAGCAAGACCAGTCGGAAAAGCCCTTGCCGAAGCGAGACGCCCGATCCTCCTCCTCCCCTACCACCCGCTCACCCACGCACTCGCACAGCCATGCCTACGGACGCGCGTAAATAATATCATTGGGTCAATCAGCTGGAGCCTGCGCTCGCACTCACTGGCACGGGCCACGAGGAGCAACGCAAAAAGTGGCGCGATCACGATGACGTAGGCGCACCTCTCCCGCAGCATCCCGCCGACTCGCATCTCTGGACTCGCACTGGATCCCCGGGCCGGCGGCACCTCGGCTTTATACCACCCGACTTGGCTTGTCCCACTCCCGCCCGGCATTTCGTCACTCTCAGCTGCGACAACTCCCCTTCGCCATCTCCATTACCCTCAAAATCACATCTCAACTCAAAATCATCCGAATTTCCAGTCTCTTGGATGGCCGCCCTCTTACGGATTCGATATGCGCGATTCATGACGATCCTTTGATAAGCCCCCACATCCCGTTATTCTGGCTGCGTGCGCGTGCCTTTCCACGATTCTACGAGCTTAAGAATGAAATTATGGTGGAATTATTCTTTGAATGGAGGATGGGGTACCGAGGATGTGGTTAGCCGGGTCAATTGACCGTCAGTTTGATAACGCATCGCATAAGAGTTGTCACCGTGTGCTCGAGTGTAGACAATACTTGTTCGCGCATTGCAAGTGCAGTGTGCGAATGTGTGTCAGGTTGCTGGGAGACATTGACGAATGACAATTCGCTTATAATTTTCAGGACTTGCTCGATTAATTACGAGATCCTACAATTTCCTCGCGGCATTCATAAAGGATCTCGCGTGCGAGCGAGCTAAGGCTCTCAATGGTGGACATTATAAGTAATTTCACGATCAATCAGCCGCGCAAGACAATGAGAGAAATGTCATTACATATTATGTAATGCCACTTTAATATCCGGACATTGTAAACTCGTTGTTTAATGGCAGAAATATATATATGCCTCGATGCTCATTACTTAATAAATGCAATCTTCTCCACACCTAATGCAATTAATAAGTAACGCTACATTGGAATATTTTCGTTGTTATGACATTTCAATTTTTCAACAACATAATTTTACTTCCGCGTAAAGTGCATAGAATTTTCTCAGACTTTTTGCAACTCACATTTTACCCACATTTTTTTAATTTACTTTTTAGAATTATACGAATCAAGATTTTTAAGCCTAAGTAATAGTAATATCGCAAAATCATAGCAAAATTTCTACAAAATAGAATTTATAAATCGTTAAGAATTCATATATTTACTTTTATAAATTGATTTTTATCGGCATGCATGTTTAGTTAAAAATAAATATGTAACATCAAAAACTGTAGAATATTAACAATATCGCTATTTCCATAATTTCATTAAAAACAGATCTAATCTATTATAATTTGAGATTTTTTCTCTCTGTTATATATATATATGAATTAATATTTATTAAGTTCCTTGTTGCAGTAAAATGATTAATATTATAAGGATTATTAAGGTTTACGTAACTGTAAAGAAGTAAAATGTAATCCCATTTAATAATGTCATAATTATGATGAGATAATAGTGGAATATGTTTAAAGAAAGAAAGAAAAAGAGAAAAGTTAATTTGTCAAGGCACATTAATCTAATGCATACTTAAAATGTCTATTTTTAAGAAAGAAAGGAAAAATTTTCCTTCTTTAAAGGAGCTGAATTTACGCGCTAATTGCCATTTCCGAGCCACCCAGTCAACCGATTAATAAAATAGCTTGCCAACTGAATTGTTAATACGAGATAAGGCCACATTAATGACTCTAATTAAAGTCAAAGGAAACAAAGTGGTGCGAGGGGAAGCTCGCGATGGGAAAATGGCGGAGGAGCGAATTTGTTGGATTTGTGGATGGACTCCTCGCAACAAAAGAGTCGTTGGAGCCAAGTGTTGGAGGTGCAAAATAACAGAGGCGAGTCCCGAGCCGCAGATATTACAAGGATACAGATTTACGAGTAGCTGAGCTCGAGGCTCGTAAGAGCTGTGTGTGTGTGTGTGTGCGCGTCTCATTTTAATAGAATCGTCGGACTAGATGCCGAGGAGGCATACGTGCGAGCTATAATGGCAAAGAAAAGATGCAATAACGCGAGGAGGAAAAGCGAGATGAGAATAGCCCGGGAGCTAAAGGTAAAAGGTCTAACGGTAGCGCTCTCTCTCTCTCTCTCGTCTGCGTTATTCGTGGTCGTCGTCGCCGTCGTCGTCGTCGTCGTGCCAGTGGGGCGGGACGAGACGGAGAAAGAGAGAGGAGAGATGGATGGCGATTTAAAGGAGTGAGCCAAGACTGGCGCAACCTTGCCAAGAAGATTAAGGATCCTCTTGTCTCGGACGCGGAGCACCGACCTTCGGAAGATTGACGGCCAGTTCTGGTTCCGTTGCTCCCCTTTCGGCTTTTATGCCCCTCTTTCTCAGCAAACGGACTACTTCGCCAAAGCCTCTCCTCGCTCATCGTGGCGATCCCCTTGACAGACCGACCATCTCCTCTCCAAGCTGCAGCTTTTTCCTCTTCCCTTTATTTCTTCTCTTTGGCTCCTTGGCTCCTTCTTCTTTCTCTTCTTCTTCTTCGTAGATCATCGAAGCTCATTGTTTCATTGTAATGGGAAGGCATTTTACTCCTTTTACCCTCGGTTTCTGTATTTACAGAGTTCGTTGAGGATTTGCCGCTTTCAATTCGTTTGGCATTTGCATTCGCTATGCTGTCGATTGAGTGACAAGAATTTTTGGCGAATCGACGAGAGGCTGCGATGTTTTAATTACATCGCTTCGCCAATATTAATGCATAATAATCTTTATTTCCTCAATAGCAATTAACAATCAAATGCTATTATAGAAGAAGGACAATTTATAATAATAACGATGATGATGATGACGATTATGATGAAGAAGAAGAAGAAGAAGAAGAAGACGAAGAAGAAAACATAAAATTAAAAATAACATTGTATGATTGGGCTGAGAGAGAAAGATTTTATGTACCGGTAAGGTGAAACTGAAATTTGTATTGAATTTCCATAGAATCGTAAATAAAGTATCGAATGATGAAAAATCAAATACTCGAATTATTTATGGATTGAATAAATTATAAAACTCGAATTAACGTACCGATGGATATGAATGAAAGTGTAAATTTGATGTATTTTTACTGAAAATAAAAGGTCACGGTTCCCCTTTTATGCTTTAATAAAACTTTGATAAAAGAAGAGGGAAAAACAAGAAAGAAAGGAAGAAAAAGAAAAAGCGACATAAGTAATTGAGCCGTTAGTTAATCGTCGACAATCTAAATTAGAATAAAAAATAAATAAAATAAATCTATAATTTTAATTTAAATATTGATAGACTAAGGGCAATTATTTCAAGTTTTTTTTTCTTTTTTCCATCTCTTTAAATATTTCATGTAGATTTTATGTAACATATAATGACGCTTTTATTTAATGATTTTTTTTCTTCCAGTAGTACACTATCAATATTTTATAAAAATTATAATAACCACGAGTGAGTTGGACCCAATAACAATAGCGATGAGGGTTGTCGTGGAAATGGAAATCGGCACTTGGTTAAATATTATTCGACTCCGATGTAAATATGCAAGGATAATATTGGAATGAAATTATTCAATAAAAGTATATGTAGAAATGGCCCAGTGCGTTACAAATTCTAAATTGAAATTTTAAGTATTAGTTTCTTTAATGGTTGGTCGTCTATCCCGATTGTCTATCGGCAAAATAGAAATTACGTGGGTGAGTAAAGAGGACGTAAAAATCACTTAAGGCACTAATAATTTCAAAATTGTAGAGCTCCGCATAAATCATTGCTAATGGAGTTTATTGGGCTGTGAAGTCATATATTACGATGAGTTAGAGCTGTCGATAAATGTCAAAAGGTTCTAACTTATAACGAACGCGAGCCAAACCTCAAATTAACTTTAATGCGGCCGCCAGGTAACACTAATATTTTATACCTAAGCTGTGATAGATGCGTTAAACGTAACGACGCACTTACATAATAATAATATTATTATTATTACTTATCATATTTTTAAGCGAAAGTAATTATATGGTGCGAATGAATTCTTTCATGCATTATTTAGTTAACTGTCACTACTGACATGCTGCATTACTATAAGAATGGGTTTAGGATCGAGTTACTTGATGATAAAACAGGACGCTCCCGTCACTCGATATCTATTTGAATTCAGTTCTAGGAAAAATTAGCGGCCCCAATTGAACTTGGCCTCTCCTTATCAAATTTTCTCAATGTTTCGCGACGTTATGTCGTCAAATTTCTCAGAGGCACATAATATTTGCCCTCCGATAATTATCTCCGATAACTATAATATATATATACTAACGTGCAATTTATCTCGTTAACTCGCTCTTATTTATGTAACTCAATCGACTTTGATTTAATTACTAAACACTTTTTAATAATATACGCCTGCCACTTCTCTGAGCCATAAAATTATCGAAACATCAAGCATCGCGCTCCCCTATTACCGTTATCATCATCATCATCATCATCGTCAAGAGTTCTATTATAATTCTTTGCGATTCCTATATAAAGCGCCAATTATCCGAATACAAAAGTTGCAAGATTTTCACGCCTGGCGTTTAAAAGCGCATTAACAATGATCGAAGCGTGACGACGCGAGAAGCGATCCTGTTCCACTTTCCATAAAGCACAGCCGATCTTGGCGATCAATGTCCCAAAGGATTGTCCATTTATTCCGATTGCCTTGTTCCCTCGCTCGACGAGTGCCCCGCGACTGCCATGACCCTTCCACCGGGCGCCACGAGCATTGAAAAGCCGAAGCAGCCAATTATCGAATACAATCTGCCAACTACTTTGTTTGCTTTTTACCCGGGGAACGCAATTTGGCGGCGCCGAGACCCTTCGAGCCTCGCCACGAGCTAATTGGGTGGATCGGCGATCTGCACTTTTTCTTATTTCCACGTCAATCCCCCGAGAATGAACTCCACGGTTCACCGAGCACTTTCCGAAATGGCCGATTTTTTTTCTGGACGCCGTCGAACCGGTTCTCCCATCTCCCTCCAAATCCAATAGCCACGAGACTCTCCTTGGCCACGCTCTCGAGGATGCGACATTTGCATTGGACAACTCGACTGATTACTCGATTACATTTACAACTTATTATCCCTTCCCTCGACCTAACTGCATTACTCTTGTAGACGCTTGTTCCTCGCCAGGATCTCCAATGCTAATTGTTCGCTGTACGAGGAGGCAAGCATTCGATGACCACGGGAGCACACCTCTTCCACATCTCCGCGCTCTGGGATTACAGTTAGGCAATTTCATTCGCTGCCTAATAGAATGTCAATTACTAATATCGCGCCAACTAAGAGCGATTTATCTGCAAATGATTATTAAGCAACGCGATTCTATTGATATTGAGTGGCGTTGATTTGCAAGACTAAAGTTTCCGGTGGCGCGCCAACAGGTCAGATCGGCAGAAAATTGAGTGAGAAACGTGGGGTGCTGCGAGTTTACAATGTTAATGTAACAATGGTCTTGCAATTATTGACAATGCGATTTTGAATCGCCTCGTTTTCGCCAATATAAGCGCCAATAGCCATACGCTAAGCCTTATTCCCATATTGGCTTATCGACGTCCAGTCAAAAATTCTCTTTATCCGCTTGTGAATATTGGAAGGGGGCGCACGCACACTAAGGAAGCGAAGCCCGAATGACCCGCAAACCCAGATATATCGCGCATCTTGGCCGAGACCTACACTCAACCAACACTCGCCCACCACACCAACACACCGCTGCTGCCTTGCTTGTATAATGTCGGCTGGCTCGCTCGGGCGCGTGAGACGGAGCTAATAGGCGAGCCTCCTTGCAACACCCTTTCACGTACTTTTCCCGAGATTGTGATGCGCGGGGGAAAGAAATAAGAAAGAGGTGAGAAGGCGCTTGGCGAGCGCGATCGAATAAGCGCGGCAGTGACAGTAAAATGTGGGATCGGAGATGATTTACGAAGCCCATCGCGCGTCTATCGACAATTTATTTCATCGGCAGTCGCACCTAAATCATTCTAGGTTTACGCCTAGTTTGAACGAGATGCTGGGCACTGCGAGGGCCGGGATTATTCATTGGAATATTTATAATCGAGGCCAATTGAGGGGATAAGGGGAGAGGGATTCATCGAATAAAGGAATCGATGTTTATTGGCTGGCAATTATAATTTATCGATCAATCGAACTGGGATATTAGGCGTTAGAGTTTAATCCTATTGTTTTTGTGCTGAGATGCCAGCAGCTCAGCAACTTATTTCCATCTACGTCGAAGCGACATAATAAATCTTGAGCAATAATTCCCAATGCTGCTCTAAATTAATTATCTTCTGAAGAAATGCACGCGTATAAGATTTGCGGCAGTTTAAGAAATTTATTGATAATTGCCTTCGAGATTTATGCCATTTATCATCATTGTATTTTAATATACAGCTATGCTCTTTTAAAACATTCACAACTACCATACATACATACATATATATATATATACATGCATCTTTTATTGGATTTCAACTGTAAAGTTTATAATTCATAATGGCATGATTTTAATAAACATTGAAAATTAATGCATTATACGATCAATTTATCCATTTATGTGGATACGTTATAAGAAAATAAATTGTAAACATACTCTTTTCATTTTTTCGCTCCTCTTATCGTAGTAAATGTGTAATAATAATATTTTTTACCAGAGAAAATTACTTTTCCTCTGTCTTTTCGATCGATAAGATTTTTGTCCATACAATTTAGATATAATTTCTCTTTACACAAGATAATGTGAAAAATATTAATTAACAATCGTTATTCTTATATGTATAATATTAACAGCTGAATACATTATAGAAATATAGATAATAAATAAGAAATAATTGACTTAAAAGCTGAGGTATATTATTTGCTTAGTATTGACATTTTTCATCGCTTTATAATATGAGGACGCGCTCCCTCCCTCTCTCTCGCTCACCCTCTCGCTATTCCACAAAAAATAAGCAAAATAAAGAAAAATTAATACATGGATATTGAAATTTCATTTTTTTTTAATATATGTGTATCACTATCATTAATGCTCAAGCAATTATAAAATTATAATGATAATTTGCAGTGATATAACTCACATAATTAATTGTTCCAATTAACGAGAGCAACAAAATATTTATCTAATTTTTCCTTTTTCTCATAAATTCTTGTCAATTTTAAAGATGGGAATTTTTATTGTAAATCGACTTTCATTCATAGCTCAAGGAGACTAATTTAAAATGTTAATCTAATGCTATACCCAAGTTATTTATTAAATTATTCAAATTACCAACATGTTAATTGCTATTATTTCTTTGTCACTACTAGTATTGAGAACTTTTTTTCTTTTCTTTTGTAAATGGAAATTCTTCTGAATAAATATAGTCGTGTCAGGATTGAACATCGATCGAATAATATGAATTAACCATATTTATATTTATAGTTAAATATGATTGGAGATTTATCATTAATATCCAAGTCTTTACCTTAACTTGCCTTGTCAATTTGCAAACATTTATTTCTAATTCCTATCCATTATTACAAATAATGCCAATTCATTACATATAATAACTAATTTGGTTTTGTAAAATTTTCTATTCCATCTCTTACATTAAATGCCAAACACCAAATTAAATGCCATTTGGTATACTTCAAAGCCATGCGATTTGACTTTGCATTTACTTTTTGTTGTCCTACGAGTATCGATGTACATTAGTTGCATTTCAATTATTATTTCTCCTGCCACATAAATCATCGACCACTCTAAGCATGTAAATTAGAAAAATGACAAATCTTACCCAACGTTTATTACCTGCGTTCCTTAACATTTTTCACCACATCAGTTTTATTTATCATGTCAATTTGACTATCGTATGATCTTTATTACTCATTGGAATTTATTATTACCTGGCGCGAAAACCCCACGGTATCACATCACAATACATTTAAGGAATTGATCGCGCGATACTTTATCGATTTAAAATAAATGTAACGCTGTTGATCTGCCCAATGTAATTATTGCATTCACAATCAATTAATTTCTCAAACTTTTTCTTCCTCTCCTATTTCAAAGCAAAAGCCATTACTTATTCTTTTTCTTTTTTTTTCCCCCCCCTTTTACCAAACAATCTCATTTCCTGATTTACTATATTTACCAACCTCGCTTAAAACTTCTTACGGAGGACGCAATAATTTCCCGTGGCAACTTTGATTCGATTATTATAATCGTATTAGCAGAGGGGGTAATGCCTCGGTGCACATTCGCACGAGGCAGCGTTCAAACCTTAAAAGACAGAGTCTTCTACTTATGAAAAGGCCTCTTGTGTGAATTCACATTTAATGGGATACCATTTGTCGATAATCACGACGTGCCTGTAAATCAATAATTTAACATCAGCAACATGCGAGCCAGGTTAATCGCCCTTATATTCTCCCCCCCCCCCCCCAAAGAATTAAGAGATGAATCGCAATTGAAAAAACAAGCAACACCGAGGCTTCTACCGTTACGTGCCTTTACAACCGAAAGGGGTCGGCAATTATCGACACATTATGGTCGTTACAACCTTTCAGCTGGCTTAACAGTTGGTTTAACAATTCTCTTAAAGCCTACACGAGTGAATGTTGGTGGCTACGGAACAAAAGCTGAGTGCGCGTGTAATCGCGACGTTTCCGCGAAGAAATTAGCGTCGCTGGGTACGCAAGAGCTTACCAAGAGATTAGCAAAGATAATTTAATGAACGAGATATCAATGCGTAACAAGACAACACGTGCCTCGTGAAAACGTTGACCCTCGCGAAGCTTTGGCCATAATTGAGGCATTTTATTTCTTAACGTTTATTCGCTCTCTTTCACATTACTTATTTACTCTAATTACCCTCTTCCATTTAACTGGACAAGCATACAACACGATATTATGGCATTGCTAATGTAACGAACGCCTTCAATTATTCATCGATGTATTATTATTAGCTGCAGTATAATATTGTTCAGCGGCAGACCTTATTACTTATTTTTACGTCAACTTTAGCGTTTGGCTTTTTACATTAGCCCATTTATTAATAAAAATATAAAAAAACTAAATATAATCATTTTAAATATTATTAGAAATAGTTGAAGCAAAGTCTCCTTATTAAATCAATACAAGAATCAATATAATAATTATTATGATTGATAAATTAATCATTTCAAAGTCTCATTGTTCGACGTAATATATAATTACTGACATAAACTATCCGAATTATAATTAATGAAAAAATATGCATACATAAGCCGATCATTATTGGTGTACGTCGAACTTATTTCCGATAAAAAATTGCTTTAGCAGACAAATCCAATGCAAATGCAATTCAAAATGTGTTCTCGTTCGAATGTGTAAGAACAAATTCTATGATATAATTATGATGAATCAAGAGCAATTTGGAATTTCATGTAATTTATAATATGCGTGAATGGCGTCTTGGAAGCATTCGATTAAATTTTCGAAACAATCTAATTGTTGATGTCATCGAGAATAGATAACTCCCGCTCGGATTAATCAAAGAGTTTTATTTATTTTTTGTAAATACTTTTCTTATTATTTTACCGTGACTTTAATCTCATAGAGGAAAAGGTGACTTTAATTTCATAGAGGAAATATATTGAAATTATAATGAGTAGGTACAAGTGCTCGAAGAATGCCCTAATAATACGAAACTATCAACAAAATTTAATATCTGATAAACAAATTTAGAATGCAAAAAACAAATGCAAAGAAAGGTGTTATTGTGTGAACGATGTTGAACGTATGATGCGGCATAAAATTATTACAATTAATTGCCTTTTCTTATATCTACGTGGCAGTGAATACGTTTGAAAATCAATCAGGGATTTTCTTAAACTGAATTTTATTATTCTTTTTGTCTTTTAATGTAATTTTTATCCAATACAAAAATTTAAAATTGACGATTTTTACTGATTAGATAATTTTGAATAAATATTCCGTGACTTGAGCACGATACTCTTCTACAAATTTATATTTATTTGTTTTATCTAATTTTCGATGATTTAGCTTCAATTTCTAGTTGATATATACAACTCAAGTACAAATACACTACAAATGCTACATGTTGCGTCTATCCTTCTCCTTAAATTTTAATATTCTCAATATCGTACTCGCCCTTCGATACTTTTCAAGTATCATACAACTATGTGACATAAACGTCCATTTTCTAGAAACAAATTAAAAAAGGTGCTTTTTCGCACTAACGCTGCTCAATATTAAAAATTGAAAACAATTAAACTCGGATATATCGTTGTCATATCGCGAATACAAACAAAAAGCATTGATTTTGACAATTCGTCATTATTTATATTCTCTTCCATTAGTCCCGACATTAAACTCCTCACTTTGCGCGCAAATAAAAAATATCAATCTAAAATGAAAAGATCTTCTTTTATTATTCAGTAATTTAAAAATAAATTGTTGTAAATACAGTAAATAATCGTAGCAGCAGATCCTGCATGGAACAACGATGTAATTGGTTACGAAATCCTCTCAACAAATTTCAGAATTCCACCATTACGAATATAAGATTACGCTAGCAATTTCAACTTGAAACATCTTTAATGCACAACAAATTGCCAACCTTTGCATGTGCCATTAAACGTATAACAATTGATTTAAAATTTAGCTTAAACTTGGAATCCTCGCTTCCCTTAATAACCGCCGCCATAACTGGAAGCGGAAGCTTGCGCGGACGCCTGCGCGGATGCGTATGCGTTACCGCCACCTCCATTGTTATATCCGCCGCTGAAAAAGAATAAAATTAATTGTTTCGCTTATCAAAGTGTAGCCAATACTTATCATCGTCTAATAAATATTATCAAGGCTCGAGGTAAGAAGAGGCATATTGGAAGGCATTTTGGAATAAATTCTCTTGTCGCTTCACAAACGTTAAAGCATCAGAGTCAACGGCTATTTTAACAGGAACTTTCTTCCTAACAAAGGTTCAAATAGATTTTCTTGGCTACGTGTATTTGCGCATATTTCGAATGCGCCCAATAATTGTTCACTTACAAGTTTCCTGGTTGAGGGTAGTACGGCTGTTGCGGATAGACCGGCTGTCGCGGGTACTGCGGTGGATCTGAAAAATAACCAACGTTTACTCGTTAATTTCCTCATTCGCAAATTAATCAGAATAGAGGACTCGCTACACGAACGATTTCTTTATTCTGCATTAGGAATATTTCGTTTAAGCGCACCGAATCCCCTGATTATCGTTACTGGCTCTGCCGATCTTAACAAAATATTCAATTACCGAGGAGCGTTGAAAATTGAAAAAAGAAGCAAAAAAGTCACGTAAAAGTTAAATACTCTTGCGCGATGTTTTAATTGTTCGGGTCGCGTGTCGAGCTAAAGATACTAAATGCCCGTAAACCTCATTTAAATTCATGTAATATATCGAGATAAACTGACAAATTGCAATGGTCCATCACTCGCGTAATCTACAACTGGACAATACAATCAATATCACCGTTTTCCAATCACGTGAAAATAACATTGGACCACGTCTGCCCCCCCCCGTCCATCCCAACCCCCAAGTACTCGCGGCCCTCCTCTTCGCGCCCCCCCAACGCAAAGCAAAGTGCGAGTTCCTCGCTTACATTGCTGGAATCCGCCGCATCCGCCAATGCAGCCGCCTCCGTGTCCGTGTCCGCGTCCGTGTCCGTACTCGTGCCTATTGGGCCTGTAGTAGTCGAGGCCGCATCCCAGGCAGATGTGCCTCTTCCTGCGCATCGCCCTGAGCTTGCCGTACTGCGTCACCTCGGTCTGCGTCTCCTCGTCCTTGCTGGCCCCGGTATTGCTGTAGCTGTCAACGGAGTCGAGGTCGACCTTGATTAGCTGGGTCTTGCCCTCCTTCCCGATCTTCTCGACGCTGAAGCCCTCCTGCGCGAGGTCCTTGGCGATCTCGTCCAAGCTCGTCGGCTGGGCCTCGTTCTCGGCTTCCACCACCAGCAGGAACATGCTGAGGGGCTCTTTCTCACCAGGAGCACGACAAGTCAGACGTGTTTATATTATAAAGAATGGCTTGCATTGAGGAGGTTGGATGCTTGGGAGGTGGACGGGAGCTGGACTTTATTGGCGATAGCGCTCGAGGTTAGCAGCAGCACTCGACTCGGGTAATCAAAATGTTTTTTGTTCCGCGTTTTTAGCGCTGCCTTCTGTCCCCTTCTTCTCGTTAACTCTTT
>JAPYYT010000275.1:0-67449 GCA_030522565.1 Ceratosolen corneri
CCCATCCCATCCCACCCCATTCCATCCTGTCCCGTCACGTCACGTCCCACCCCGACCTATCTAGTCCCGCCATATCCCGCCATATACCGTCCCGTCCCTTCTTGACTCATACCCCTTCTCGACGATTCGCTAGCTCGCTCACTCGCTCGCTCGGCTGCCTGCCTGCCTGCCTGCCTGCCTGCCTGCACAGTCGGGAGTCCACACAATTGGGAGAGAGTGAAACGCGCGTGATATTTTTTCTTCGGCATCTCGCGCTCTCACTCCCCTCCCCTCCTGCCGTTCTCCCATCGACGGCCCCTCAGCCCCACAGCCCCCCCACCCCACCCCTCGCCGCCCGACCGCCGCTGTCCCCGTCGTCGTCGCGGATCGAGAACCGCCGTCGTTGTATCGGGTGTAGACGTCACGCACGGGAAATAGTCATGGCGAATCAAGACAGCGAACCGATGTCACGTCTACTGAAGCTTGCCAAAAAGTTCAACTGCTTCTATTTGTCAGGTAAGTAATCGGCACGCCTGCCTTACGGGAATATCGATCGGGCCCGTGTTTTAACCCTTTATTCGCGATCGAAAGTTCTAAGAATACCTCTCGACTGCTCTCGAGGAGGTATTGATTTCGAGGAGTTGTTGTTGTGCATTTCCCGAAACGATAGCTTCAGCCTGTTTGTATGCAACTCGCGTTCATTCGTCCCTGCCCACTTCGTTAAATGCCCTCCTCGTATTGCCAATGTACGTGCATTCGAGCGCGGAGGTCTGTGGGTGTGAGTGCGCATTGCACGCATATTATGATTGCACTTTGAGGCTGTTGACAGATGGATGGTTGGTCTTTTTTTGTTTAATGACAAGACTTGTGGCTTGACCATTATTCCGTACTTTTATTTTCTTGCTTCCTTATCGCACTTTCTCGGTACATTTGCCGCCCGTAACTCTACTCCCCCGTCTACAAATTGTCAACCTAATTCTCGACAGATCGATAATATCTCTTAATATTTCGATGTTATTTACCGAATGAAGCACACCAATATAGATAAATGTATACAGAAAAGAGGATTCAGCTTGTGTGTTAGTCATCCATTTTTAACGCACTTACTTGTCTTAATACAACGTTGAGCGTACTTTAAGGCCTCCGTTGATCAATTTTCTTATTTACCATGAATAAAGAGTGAGCGGAAAAGAATTGTCGTTATTGTTGACTAATGATTTTTACAAACCTTCATCAAATTGAAATTGAACGTGAAATTCTATTTTCACACTTGGCACAAAGTATTTTTTTTTATACATTGATTTTTTATATTATAAATTTTATTGCCACAATCATAATGGTTTTATTCGAAATTGCCCTTCCTATTTCTTATCCACATTTATAAATGCTCTTAAACACCAATGTATCGAAATATAATTTTCTCAATTAAAGCAAAACCATTTGGTATACTATCATGTTATATTTGCAATTACTTAACACTGCAGTCTTGTATAATTCTATTATAAATGTCACTAATAGCAATTAGACGAATAAGCAGATCGTTCAGCTTGAACAGAACCTTTTAACAAAAATATATTAATTCTGATAATAGGATTCTTAAGGCACTGGATTTAACGAAGGGTTAATTTAGGAATTATAAATAGGAATTTGACAAAGACTGTGCGAGTGTGCTTTAAAGATTTGGCAAAAATTCAGAAGTACATAATTGCACTTATATTTCTTATACTTTTATCTATATTATTTTAAATAACTTTGTAATTAAACAATGATCTGATATGCAATATTTTTCTGTGTGTGCCAGGCTTTCATGCTGGCGATTGTCGAGCATTTGTTGTCGATGGGCAACAAATTGGGCTTGTTCGTCCTGATGTTATGAAAGAACTTTTGAATCACCCACAGGTAAAATATAGAATTAATTTATTTGAAAATTGACGCAAAAGCTGTATAATAATATTGCCATTAATTAACCTAATTATTTTCAAAAGCATTTTGATAATATTTCTATTGTTTTTTATGCTAATAATTTACAATGACTTTGGACCAATGCTAATGCATACATTGAACGCTTGAAATGTGTATCTGGAAAGCTTCCAAATACTATTAACATAAATTACAGTCTAATCTATGTTACTATCTGAATCTGATCGCCAATAGATGAAATCATAATAGATCTTAATATGCGCTAAATTCTATTTTGAGGTTGACTGAATTCAGAAGTACTTACCTTTACATATACATATTTACATTAGCATTACATAAAATGTATTCTACATCTGAATAATTAAAGAGCAATTGTGCTAAACAATTTCTTACCAATAATAGCCCATTATGTGAACAATTTTACGCAATTTATAGATGAATTCTATTTACTCAAAGTAGGAGACTTAAAATTTATTTAAAAAATTTGATTCTTTGTTTATGCTTATGTTTACCTTTATGTGTGTCCGTCGGCGTGTGTGCGCGCGCCTGCACAGCGAATATCATAAATAATATAAGGATCAATGAAATGAATTTCTATTTTTGATTAAAAATTTTTAATTAATTCCATGCAATTAAACATCTGTTCATTTATCATCCATGTAATGACATTGATTATTTGATTAGGTTTTTCAAGTACATCCAGAATATGTACAGCTAAATCCAGCTTTTAGAGACTATGCTGAAAGGAGTGCTATAGTTGACGAAGTACTTAGAGAATGGCGAGGAGATGGAAAATTCATTGCTTTGCATGGGTGGCGAGAAGAATACTATGACGTTCGAGCACAATTTAATACTCCTCCATTGTTTAAAATGGACCGCTCTGCAACATGTAAATACAGTTTTTGTCTAGTATAATATAAATTGTATCGAAAGTGCGTGAGAAGTATTGGTGATTGTATCGATAAATCAACGATGAAAGCATTTATGTGCATATAGATGAAAATTGTATGTTTTAAAATTTATTATAAAATATTTGCTAAATATGATGTAATTTATTTAGGATTTGTAAGACTAAAGTAGTGAAATAATGAAAGTTTTTGAAATTGGAATGGAATTTGAATATAATGCACGTAGCTAATGACTTCTTGTCTTCTTCATAAGTTTCTTCATAAGTTATCATTTTACTCATTATTTGTTTTAGCTCTATTTGGAATACGAAAATATGGAGTAGACATAAATGGTTATGTTATGGATCCTGTAAAAGGTTTATCAATATGGTTACAAAAAAGAAGTCCAAACAAACAAACATGGCCAGGCTACTGGGACAATTGTGTTAGTGGCGGACTAAGTGTAGGGTTTGGTATTAATGAAACTGCAATAAAAGAAGCTGGTGAAGAGGCTGGTATACCCAATCACTTATTAACGAAACTGAAAAGCGCAGGTTGTGTATCATTGTTTTTTGAGAGTGAAAGGGGATTATTTCCCAATACAGAATTTGTGTATGATTTGGAACTTCCTGTGGACTTTGTGCCCAGAAATAGAGATGGAGAGGTAGAGACTTTTGAATTATTGCCTGTTAGTGAGTGTCTCGAAAGGGTTCTTTCATCGCATTTCAAGACTACATCTGTTCCAGTTTCAATAGACTTTCTAATAAGACATGGTTACATAACTCCAGAGAATGGTAATTTTTTAAAATCATTTTATTTTAAGTACACTACATTATATGAGAAATATAAGAATTAAAACTTTCAAGGTATAGCTTAAAATACATTATCTTGAAATAAATTATTTTTATTAATGGGTCACATAAATTTTAGTTAAATTATCAATTAAATTATGAAGATATATTATTTCTAAATATCAGGTCAATACCGAAAACAAGATAACGTTTTTTCTATATTAAATCGTAACAGGAATATTAAAATTTGATTTTAAATTTATATTGGTGCCAATACTGAATTTAAATATCAATTTTTGTGGAATATTGTAGGACTTGTAGGATCAGATTTTAATATTTACATTTTATGTAATTACATTGAAAAATAACATTCAATGTCATCCAAAAAGCTACACGAGATACAATTAATCATAAAACTCATTTTTAAGATTATATTTCAAGAAGATATAGATTTAAGTTCTTAAAATTGCATATTTGCACAAGAAATGTGTTCGATTGTAATAACTAATTTTCTTACTTTTGGATAATTTTCAGAGCCTAATTTCATTCAAATAATGGAGTTATTACATGTGCCGCTACAAACAATGTACAATCAACCACATAGAAAGCACAAAATTGCAGCCAATGGAGAAGCTAATGAAAGTTTAGAACGAATTTAAATTATAATTACTAGGTACTAATTTCAAACAATAAGGATACATTTCGAAAGAAAAATAGTGGGTATCCTCTTTCTCTATCTATCTCTCTCTCTATCTCTCTCTCTCTATCTCTCTCTCTCTCTCTCTCTCTTTCTTTCTTTTTTCCTCTCATAAATGATAAGAATTCCTTTACTTTTTTATTTTTCATTACAAATTATATAAATCGATTGCTGAAAATTTTTTTTATTATTATTTATTCAGTTTAGTGTTTCAAGGTTCTTAATTTTGACATAATAATTAGTTTTAATTATTTAATTTGTTCAAGAACGTATTACATATATAATATATTATTCCATCAATTTAAAATGTTAAATGTTTTTTGCTTTGAGAAAAAACTTTTATAATCTACAAATTTCCAGTAATGTTTTTAGCTGGATAAATTAAGAATGGACTTTTGTGTGATATGGATTAATAATAAATAAAGTTATAAAGCTACAAATACATTAATGACAAAGTTGAATCACAAGTAAATACATTTAATCAGGCGAAACAAATCAATATATTATTTAACATATATTTTTAGTAAAATTAGTACTTAAGTATAATTTTTTTATTTTAACTGGTTTCGAACCTTGATTCATATTACTGAATGTTTTATCGAAAGAATATGCCCTTAAATATTATGAATTTGTAAAAACTTTAAAAGTAATTATTAAGTTCTTTAAAATTTAAAATGCGAAAATGTAGGGAGAAGACAATAATATGAATCAAGAAGTCGACAATTAAAGTATTACTATGGCATTCCAAATAAACTAGTAGAAACGTATTACACGAAAAAATTCCTAATTTTGATGTAATATTTTTTTAGAAAAGTGTTCAAGGTGGGTCTGTAAGTCAAGCTTCAAACATCAATAGTGTTTAGTTGTTCTTTTTATAAAATTTATATTACTTTCAGCAATTAGGAAGTAATGTATCTGTATAATTAAATTATAGCCATAGTTAATTCTATAATGCAGCATGAATTAAATTTATGTAAATATAATAATATTGTTAAAATAAAAAAGTAACACGCAACATTTTAAGTGAAGGTGTATTTTTACATATAGTTTAGAAAAATTAGCAAAAATGACTGAGAATTGGTAATATATGTATTTAAATAATTGTGAGATAAATACAAAAGCTTTATAAAAATTAATTAAAAATTTTTTTTTACAAAACGATGACGAATTATGATTTTTGACCGTAGGTCCTCTTAAGCCCCGTAACTATTATGTACACAGAATAACACAAATCAATAGAAAGTCCATTCGCAGTATTAAATAGGTAAATTTTTTTATTGCAAGTTTTAAATATTAGAGAAAACTAAAGTGAAACTATATCACGAAAAATGTGTTTTATAATGTGAGTTAGCAGTGGTGAAACTACGAATTAATTGTAGTATTTTTATTAAATACTTTGCAAGAAAAATGCAAAATGTAAGTTGTATTTATTATATACTCGATTACATAGGATTATTTTAAATGAACTAAAAGTTTATTATGTTATTATTAAAAGTCATTTTCTTAAGAGAAATGTTTTCAGATCTTTTATTTTTTGCAATTTGAAGAAAATTTCGTCAACAAATTCATGTCTACTTATAATGATAATATTTTATTGATTTATTCATATATTGTTTATAAAGTAAACATTATTATAAGCTATTCATTACAATTAATATAAAGATAATTAATTTTAAATCATGTAAAAATATATAAAATAAATAATTTTTTTAAATAAGAAATTATATCAAACTGGATCGTGTAGAAAAAATTATTTCTACAACACTTTATATTATTCATTGTTGATTAAAAAAAAAAAAAAAAAAAAACAAAAAAAAACAATAATCGTGTTGATATCAATTTTATATCAATACAAAGATTTTGATATTGTTAATTGGAGTAATAGTAAATGAAATTTGATACATATTATTTTTATTTAATAATATAAAATGTTACGAGTAAATGTACTTCGTAACATACATTTTGATACAAAATGAATTGATGTGCTTGTAAATTTTTAAAAATGTTTCCCGTGTTATTCAAAATATAAAAGTAAGTGCGCTAGTCATTTTTTAAAAAGAAATTACAAATTACAAAAATTGGATAATATAAATATTAAAAATATTCATTCTTTAATATTTATTGATAAGTATCTATTTAAAATAGATCAACGATGATAAAACAATACATTTATATATATATATATATATATATATATATATATATATATATGTGAAAATTCGGAAATAATTTTCAATTAAGGTGTTCTATTAACTGATTTGTGTTCATCTAATACTTAAGAAATTACATTAATCTGCCTATATACTAAAGTCAACTTATTATATTATTTATAATTTTAAAAATTAATGGTTTTGCAACTCTTTAATATTATCTTTAAAATACATATAATAAAGAATAGATTATATTCTGCTACAAACTTTTTATAAATTATCGTTTAATGATATTTCTCTTATTATTATAAGAAAGGTTTTATTATAATTATACTTCAAATAATGCTACGCACATTTTTTCAATTTACCCTTGCTAATTATTGTACTTATATTTAGCTAGTTAATTATTGTAAACTATATATTAAATTGTGATATACAACATATGATATTTAATTCAAACTTCTTATTATAAATAACGGTTAATTTTCATTAAATATATATATGAAAGATACATAAAAGAATATTATTAATATCTTTAAAAGATTTAAAAATGTAAAAATTAGCTCCCAATTAAATAAGTGATTCATTTATAAATTTTGTGTATACTAATAATTGATATGCTTGTTTCGTAATTAAGTATTATTTTCTTATAAATATATAACTTTTACCGACTATTTTTGTCAAAATATGGTTCATCAAGTTAAAAAATGTATTCATATATTTATCAGATTCTCACTTTAATGTTTTTAATTTGGCGATTTATATATTTTCTATTCAAACATTGAATATTAATTGTAATCATTAGTTAATAATTAATTTTCTTTTTAATTATTACACAACACACACACACACACACACATTTTGCGTAAATTTGCATGTACGTATTTATATTAAAACCAAACATTTTTATCTTAAAATTCTATTTTTATCGACACTTATCGAACATTTATCAATTTATTTATAATATATATTTATGAGAGAGCCAGTCATTGTTTATTACATTATAAAATGTAGACTTTTCAAATAAATTCAGGAGATCAATAATTGTCAAAATAATGGAAAATCAATACTTTTTTTATTTTGTTGTAATTTGAATTCTGAAAAGTTAAAATTTATTGTATATTACAAAAAGTAATAAATTGTTTTATTTAATTAATAAAAATGTAGTAGTTCATAATATTTTGAATGTTAGATTGCATATTTATTTGCAGTATATTTAAGTATAAATAATTATTTTTAACGATCTCTAGAAGTTTATACACAATAGGTTATTTTTTCAAGAGAAGTTTTATATAAATTTTATATTTTATGATATAAAAAAAATTTAATTCTATTGGGAAAGTTTATTATATAATGAGTATATAAATTTTTATACATAATTTAATTTAACTTAATTGTTTTAATTCTTATTCTTTGACTTTATTACAATGGAATTGTCACCTCCAAAAGATATACAATTTTTCAATTTTACTATGAAAATGCCATATTACGTACGACATTTCTATATTGTTGTGTGGAATAATAACGCGATATTACAAACAATTGACAAAAAGAATAAATTGTACATAAAACAAAAGTAAGTTGTATAGTTTATATCTTTAATGTATTTGAATCATTAATTTATCTCTTATTAATTTTAAATCATTGTACAAACAACGAAGTGCGTGTTCATTTGTGTTTATTTTGATAAATTGTTGAAAATGAGATAATTTGGAAGTAATAAAAATTGAACATAAACAAAATTCGATATTCGATAATAAAGTTTAGATAACGAATGTATGCAAACAAATATTTAAGAATGAATCTATTCATTATGAGAAATCAAAGCATTGAAAAGCTTTGTCCCGTTTGTATTCTGCAATTTAACAATTTAAAATAACTTATGAAATAATAAAATCTTATTGAATAAAAATTTATTCTTAAGGAAAATATTATATTGTCTAACTCACCTGTCCAATGCTTATTGTTGTAATTAGTACCTTTTGCAAGAAATATTTATGAATATTTTTACAAGCATGAAAGTATACTTAAAAACTGCAGCTCTTTAATATAATGAAAGATCTTTAATTTTAGTTTATTTTTTTATTTTTTTTTTTTCAGTTTATATTTAAAGCTTATTTGCATTAAAATTAAAATTAGATTTAATTTTGTATATCTATTATATTTTTAATTTTCAGTATATATGAGAGTTCAAAATAAGTTTATTAAATTGTGAAAGATTTTGTGATTTGCGAAACTCATACAATATTATTATGACTGTTAAGTAATTAACTTAAAACGAACGTCAAATCCTAAATATAATTATTGATTTTTTAGTTTTGTACAAATAAAATCATTAAATATTTGTTAATTAAAATTTTGCATTAAGTAACGAGTTATTGTTAATTTAATATTTCAACATTATTTTCAACAAAAATCATTGTATATACTAAGTTTGAAAGTCCCAAAAAATCATTTCAACTTTGCTTAATATTTCATAATTTTAAAGCGCTATTTTTCAATGCTTCATTTTTGCAAATATTACTTTTATATTTTATCTCTCGTTTTTATCTTGCATCTGTCAAGTTTCCTTTCTTTAGATTTTTCGTTATTTCTCCTTTTTCAAATGTTTAAAAACCAACAGAATCGTGATGCTTTAGAATTTTAAAACAACGGATTATGCTAATATCAATATTAGATATGTATTTATATAATATTGCGATGACTTTAATATTCGACAAGTTGATAAATAATAATGAAAAAATGGAGGTTTAATAAATATTCCATTTTTTTTTTCTAATATAAATAATGCACTTATTATTATCGAGTAAGAAATTATTAATGAAAATATTAACTGAATTTATGCCCAGCAATTTGAGATAAGCTGAGCGATCAAGTGGATTTAAAAAATCAATATCTATACTTTTACAATATCAGTCAAATATAACAGTAAATATATATATCATGAATGTATGAATTATATTATTTTATTATATAGAATTAATTTTTAAGTATTTGAATGTCGCTATAAGTTATCATATATATTCAATTTGAAGTTTATAGTAATATTAAGTTAATAAGGTAAGCTAATATTTAATATTTCTTTTCATCAATATGTTCTCTAATATTATCTTAACATTTTATTACAAATATTTGTACATCACTTATTGTCAAATGCATGTACAACTAATCTAATGTGTACTTTATATTAAAATGTTTAAACTCCTAAAAGTTGCTAAATATTCTTCTAGACATATCTGTTTTAAAAACAAAATAATCACATTTTAAATATTCCCTATTATTTACTATTCGAGACAGTTTGTTTCATACTGTTAAACAAATAATAATGTAATGAAAATGTTTATATATAATTCCATAATATATATATATATATATATAATTAATAATTATGAGAAAATATAAAAACATATTAATATTATTGTTATTAATAATATAACAAATTATTAATTATAATTTTTTTTATTAATTTTTTATTTTAGATTTTAAAATACATTTATTAAATAGTCTGTAAATATATATTAATGCTGTTATAAAATTAATAACTACATAAGAAATTAGTAAGCATTCAGCGTTAGAAATACATTGTTTTAATTTTAAAAGAGTGTGACTTTACTCATTATTAAATTAATTATATAATTATAATAAATAAATTGATTATCAGTTATTAAATCATAAAATTGATTTTCTTCATTTGTTACTAATAATTATATTACAAATTATTATTGAAAGCTTAAAAAATATTCTTGAAAATGCTTATATATTACAAGTTCTTTTTACGCGCATGTGTTTATCAATGCAAAAATAATTTTATAAACCAATGTTGAGTTAATTTTAAAATATATTTGCACTATTATTACATATCACAATAACGCCTTCATCGGATGTGACTCGTTGGGTTTATTATATCACTTTTCAGTAACGTCTTTTCTTATAAATGCTAAATTAGTCTGATTAATAATATAGTTTCATAATTCACTTTATAAGCATGAATTGAATATATAAACATCAAGAGACATGAAAAAAACACGTCATTGCAAAAATTACTGTACTCTTGTTGGCTTTTTCTAATTCACATTAATTCTGTTTTTAATAACTATTCGTTGAATAAATTTGATAAATTAAAATTGAAATTAATATTAGTATTCTTTTAAATTATATTAGTTGAGGATATTGTAGAAGTAATAAAAGGTTTTGTATTTTTATATTCATTTGCGAAATTATAATTGGAGGATAATTTAGTTATGTGAATGTAAATAATTTTACTGGCTTTTCAATTAGAATCCAATTTTTAAAAATTAAAAAGTTAATTTAAATTGGTTAAAAATATTTTATTATTTATTATTAATATAATTAATATAATAATATGACTTCACATTATTTATTACAGATGGGACTATATATTTTAAATTAAATAATACTGTTATTTGATATTGACGAGATTATTCGTAGAATTATAAAAAGTAAAATAAAAAAAGAACTTTTATATTTGATTTATAACATTACGGTAATATTACCATTTAGAATATATAATACTGATTTTCTATATATTCACATCATTGGTTATTCAACTTAAACTAAATATCAATTTTATATTTTATTATTGAAAATTGAGATTTATCAGAATCAAAATTTATGAGCAAACGTCTAATAATAAATGTAATCTAAAAAATATACTAAAATTTAAACAGGGTAAATATGTATAGAAGCATGGACTAAATTTAAACATTTGTATTTATATTTTTAAATATATTTATAAAATTCAGAAATTATATTGTTAATGTTTAACATTATTAAAATCATTTTTAAAAATTGTAATTTCATATTTAATATAAAACAAATAATTGAGAATTTTTTATTTTTATGACAAGTGCATTAGCATCTTTTGGGACGCTTATGATTAAATATTTTTACCAAGCTATATAAATATATACTAGCAGGTTCTAAAAGAAAATTATAATTTCTGTACTGTTACTTTAATACAAATTTTTTTTATTACAGTCTTGACACTTTTTGTACAATGTATAAATGATATTTATATAAAATTAATTGATTCAATCTTATAATACAAAAATATTACAATCGAGTCTACGAATAAACTGGATATTATTAATTTAATTAAATTAAATTAAAAATTGAGATTTATAAGAATCGAAATTTATGAGCAATACAATTAAAGACAAATTAATTATCTTTTAAAAGAATTTTTTGGCCACATTTTCAATTTTTTTATTCATTACTCAATAAATGAACGATTATTCAAAATAAATATTTCAGTACCTTTAATTTAAATTGTAAATTCGTCATAAATATATTTAACTTAAATGTAACTTTTAAAACACACTTTTTTCGTTGTGAAATTAAATAAAAAAAATTGAGTTAAAAAAATAAGTATAATTAAATAACCTATATAATACAATATTTCATATTTTTGGCTTCCATGAAATTACAATAACTTATAGTGTAACGGTTAAAATCTGGCATAGCAGTTTTTTAATAAATCGTTTAGTAAAAATAAAATTGACATTTATAAAATGACAAGCGAGCTTAGTTCAATTCATTGAATAAAAGAACTTTACGCACTGCACATCATGCAAGCTTCGCGATTTTCCCGAGAACAAATAAGAACGGGATCTTCATCCTCGTCTGGCGTTGTAAGACCATTCTGATCTGCGTTACCATTTGATAATGAAGCTATGTTTTTTAATTTGGATTTATCAACGGTGAACTGTAATGCATTTGCGGCGGGCTTTGTCCTTAAGTAGTACATGCCAGTTTTCAAGCCCTAAAATAATATTTAAAATGTACGAGATTACTTAATATTAGTTTTATTTTGAGATAAAAGTTAATTTATTTACAGCTTTCCATCCATAAAAATGCATTGACGTAAGCTTTTCAGGCGTTGGTTGTGCCATATGTACATTTAGAGATTGCGATTGATCAATGAATGCTCCACGATCAGCAGCCATTTTCAAAATTGTTTTCTGAGAAATTTCCCACACCGTTTTGTACAATTGTTTCATGTCATCCGGAATACGATCTATATTCTAAGAAATTTTAATTGAGAATATTTTTATTGTATACTTTCAATTTCAACTCAAATTTATCGTTATAGGAATATCGAATATACCTGAACAGAACCATTGTTAGCAATTATTTCATTTTTCATTTCTTCATCCCAAATATTTCTTTCGGTCAAATCTTTTAACAAATGGGGATTCACAACTTGGAATTCTCCTGAAAGAACACGTCTTGTATATATATTACTCGTGTAAGGTTCAATTGATTCATTATTCCCAAGAATTTGAGCCGTAGAAGCTGTCGGCATTGGAGCAAGTAGTAATGAGTTACGGACACCATCTTTTGCTATTTTATCCTTTAGTATAGTCCAGTCCCAGAGATTCGTTGGAACTACATTCCACATATCATATTGTAATATCTAAAGGAAAATGTTGTATTATTGTTTCCTATTATTATTCAAAATATTATTTTACATTCTAAGAATTTTTATTTTGAATCCTACTAATGAACGTTATCTTTTTTACTTTTTCTTTTTCAATAATTGTTTTGATAAAGTATAAATTCAATTTATACTTTATGTTTATTTTTACTAATAATTTATACCTTATATAGATATTTAATAAGTTATTTTTTCATTTAAGTATACAATCAATAATTGTTTATGTATTTAAAGCTTTCAAATAAAAATACGTATACGTAATTTAAATATATTAACGTACTCCTTTGCTCACTGGTGAACCTTCATAAGTACAATATTTTCCTTTCTCTTTGGCTATTTCACAACTGGCTTCTAAAGCTCCATAATACAAAGTTTCAAAAATCTGAATATTAAGTTTCTGAGCTTCTTCGCTTTCAAACGGATAAGCCATTAGTAAAAATGCGTCAGCTAATCCCTGAATTCCAATACCTATTGATTAAACAATCGAAATCTTATATTAAAATATTAGTAATTAAACAAAGGATCTATTAAATTTTGTTTACCAATAGGACGATGCCTGAAGTTCGATCTCTCGGCTTCTTTAATTGGATAATAATTAAGGTCAATTATTCTATCTAAATTCTTTGTAACGACTTTCGTAACTTCTTTCAGTTTTATAAAATCATAAGTTTTTTTATTGACATTTACAAACATATTAACAGCAATAGATGCTAAATTGCACACTGCCACTTCATCTGGAGAAGAATATTGAACAACTTCAGTACATAGATTACTACTTCTGATAGTACCAAGATTCTGTTGATTTGATTTTCTATTGCAATGATCTTTATAAAGCATATAAGGTGTTCCGGTTTCCACCTGCGACTTCAAAATTGCAGTCCATAAATCTCTGGCATTAATTTGTCGTTTAAACCGTTTTTTTTCCTCGTACCTAAAATTTCATTTTAGCAATTGTAATTTCAAGTTTGTGATATACAATAAATTATACCTTTTAATTATTTCGTGAAAATAAAATTAATAGATATTGAATATACTTCATTTCAATAAAATGAATGTATCGTTTAATTAAAAAATGAAGTAAAAACTCACTCTTCGTAAATCTTTTCAAATTCCTTTCCCCAAACATCGGGCAATCTAGGACATTCGTGTGGGCACATTAAACTCCACTTTCCATCATTCAAAACTCTTTCCATAAATAAATCTGGGATCCACAAAGCATAAAATAATTCTCTTGCTCTATTTTCTTCTTTACCTATATATATATAAAATGAAGTGAAAGTCATAAGGGAAAAATTCTACCAAGTTGAAATTTTAAAAAATTTGGACAAAATCAGTATCTTAAATAAAGAAATAAAGTAATTCATTCCTTTTTATTTCTATATGTTTCAACAATCATAGATTTTAATTAAATTTACAGTCATTTTTATTTCGTAATTTGTATGAGAGTCAAGTTTACCTGTATTTTTTTTTAGATCGAGAAATTCAAATATATCAGCATGCCAAGGTTCCAAATACATGGCAAATGCTCCAGGTCTCTTATTTCCACCTTGATCAACGTAACGTGCCGTATTATTATAAACTCTTATCATAGGAACTAAACCATTAGATATTCCATTTGTACCAGCGATTCGAGTGCCTTTTGCTCTAATAGTATGAACACTCAAACCAATTCCGCCTGCAGATTTACTAACTAATGCACACCTTTTTAATGTATCATAAATTCCTTCAATACTATCTTCAGTCATTGTCAGAAGGAAACAGCTAAAATATCAAATATATAGATATATATGTATATTGAAAAAGTTAAAAATAATATGTAAAAAAATTATTAATTAAATTTCTTAACTACTTTGAAGTATGAAAATATTGACTATTACAATCAATAATTCAATTATCAATAAATAATTAAGGAATCACTTACCTTGACATTTGTTGACGTAAGGTACAAGCAGAAAAAAGAGTTGGTGATGCGTGAGTAAAGTAACGCTCAGAAGTATAATTATAAGTTTCTATCAATTTTTCAAGATCTTCTCCGTGGATAGCAACTGCAACTCTCATAAGCATGTGTTGAGGTCTTTCTGCTACTTTTCCATTAATTTTTAATAAGTAACTTCTTTCCAATGTTTTAAATCCAAAATAATTGTAACCAAAATCTCTATCATAAATGATGGCAGAATTAATCTTATCTTTGTGTTTTTGTATAATATTATAATATTCTTCGGTTATCATGGGGGTACGTTCCTTGGTAATAGGATCAGTCATAAAGTATAAATCAGACATTACATCTATGTAAAGTAAAATTTTATAAAGTTAAAAGTTTAAATTATAAAATGCTAATAAGAATATAAGTAAATTAAAATCATTATTACCGCTAAACACTTTTTTGGTTTCTTTATGTAAATTTGAAACTGCTATTCGTGCTGCTAAGATGGCATAATCTGCATGCTTGGTTGTCATCGTTGCAGCAGTTTCTGCAGCTAAGTTATCAAGTTCCACAGTTGTAACTCCAGAATAAAGACCATTGATAACTCTAAATGTAATAGAAGTCTGAAATATAAGAGTATATATACAGAAACACGCGCACACACACATATATATATATATATATATTTTTTTTTTAACACACGTAAGTATTTAAATACATTTAAAGATAATGAAATAAAATTTATAAAAGTATTGGATTTCAATATATAGTATTTACTTACAGGATCAACATATTCCATATCTAAGCCATAACATAACTTTTGAATTCGTGATGTAATTTTATCAAAATGAACTTCTTCTTTTTGGCCATCTTACAAAGTAAAAAGATATAAAAATATTAATTATAATTATAGGATATAATAACGACTAGGTTTCCCCTATTTTCAATAATTTAAGTCAGTTCATTAATAATACTTAAAGCTAATATCACATAACCACTGTTAAGTGAAAATTTGCATAAACATTAATACTCTCATTTAACCTATAAAAATAATCAAATTCTACTCACTTCGTTTAATTACAAACATCTTTCCCTTGGCAACCATTATTCAGCAGCTTTGAGTAAACAAACAAAAAATAAATTAAGCGAGTATCTAAAAGCTCGCCGCAATCACCTCAGATGCTTCCTTCCAAAAGTGACGTTCCGCCGTAACGACATACAGCAGCAACAATCGGAGCCGTATTTCGCGGGAAAGGGAAACTGGATTTCGCGCTAAAATTATGCTCGTCACTGGTGATTGGCAGGGTATTTAAAGTACGAACTGAGGATATGACGACACCAGCTGATAAACGGGAATCAGATTTGTGCAAATTGAAATAGAATCCCATGGAATGTCCAATAAAATCAAACTTGCATAATAAAAAAAATCATGGATTTACTTTTCGCCCTATTACTGTTAATCTCCGCTCTTTCTCCGCCAACTTTAATTTCCCTTTCGCTTACCCGCGCTTGCAACTTGCCAATCATGGCTCGTAAGATGCCCCGTAATGGCTGTTAGATGGCGCTGACGCAAATATTCCCGTAAACTTTCAAGCGCCTCTACGCATAGGATAGGAGAAATTTCCTTTTTTTTTTTGTTTTAAAGAAAATTCCATTTCCTTTAAAATTTTAATAGCCAGCCTGCCTATAGCATAATCATAGAGACTGAATTTTTTATTCAAGGATTATTAGAATAAATTCTGATTTGAAATGAAAACAAAAATATATACAAAATCCAAAAGTGATGTTTATTGTACAATGACGATAAGATTATCATCCGCTATTGTTACGACTAAAAATAAAAGCTTTTAGACCGATATTGGGCGTGTAAAATACAATAGTTCAATGGCAATCGTTTTCATAAGATATTTCTTAATTATATGCAAGATTCGTTCACAATAAAAATACATATTATTTCATCTATAATTTTAAAAATGATCATTTAACATCACATTTTCTCGATAGTTTTATCTTCGATAATGTATGTAGAATTGAATTAGTTTACAAATAATTTGAATATCATTGTGTATTAAATTTTTTTAAGCATTTACGATGAATGTTTGCTGATGAAGGTTTCCAAAGAAATCTATAAAGCCATACTCGTATGTAATAAGTATCATGAAAAAAATAATTTCTTAATTAGCATAAAATCAATTTTGATCGTTTAAGATTTTGCCATTACCCAAAGTTTTAGAATTATAAATGGCAATAAATTTATGGTAATATGTTTATATATTCTTTTGGATTATTATACTTTTTGTTTTTCCAAGATATGGAATACAATATTAAAATATTGTTTTTTTAAGCACGAGAATAAAAGACTCAATAGTCGATATCTTTGTGAAATCTCAGCAGGACGAAAATTATTTTATTATACTTCAAACTATAATAACGCTCATTATTATAATACCTATTTAGAAAATCAAAAATTTATAAATAAAAGCAAAAACACAATTAACTTTGCTGTAAAACCTACTGTATTATAGATCCTAATACAATAATTCCTTTCATAATTTTTTCAGAAAATAATTCTACAGACACACACACACACATATATATATATATATATAACTTTTCTTTGATTAAACATCAATATTTAACAAATAGAGAGAAATAATAATAATAAAAAGGGTTATTTTATTAATAAGAAATTTCAACTATTATTAGCTTGTTTTTATATTCGTGATAATACAGCTTTTTGTTAAAAGATAATATCGTTTTTAAAGCAAGTAACAAGCTCTTCTTTCCTTTCCATAAGGTGATAATAATCATGACACTTATAGTTTAATATAACTTATTTAATTTAAATTTGTAAAAAATTAATTAATCTGGCATGTGTAACGAGTTCACTCGATAGAAAATTTTATTACAAAATTTGCAATATTCATTGAGATTCATTTACTAATCTTAAATTGGAAAATATTATAGAATAATCAATCTTAAAAATTGATGGTTTTATACTTGTATATCGAACACAATTATAAAATTATAAAATTATAAAATCTTTTGTAATGAGATATAATAAATTGAAATTGGGTAGTATTGGTGCATACTAATTATATTTCATGTATTGTATATTGATTTCATTATTAATTGTTTAATAAACTTGTGTTACAATTATACTGCAGTTTTCGTATATAAATGCAAATAACATTTATACATAAAATTCTTAGAAATTTTATTCTTTTCGATACATTTATCTTAAATTAAAAACAGTATTAAATTAGAATTCAATCGAGTTCGGTTAGCTATTACATAATTGTTTGAAAATGAGATTTTCATAAACATTTGTAAAAATAAATAAAATTAGACAGCGCAGATCTATAAAATAAATAAAAGATTTTTTACATTTTAATTACATTTTAATCATATTTTACACATTCTGTATGCAAATAGTTTAATAAAAGCTTGTAATAGAAATTTTCGGATTATTTTAGATTTATTCTATAATTTTATGTTTTAGGAAAATTTAGAAACAGTTAGAGCATTATTAATTTGTAAAAAAAACAATATTTTTTGTATATCTTTTGTGCCTACGTGGAGATGATGTAGTTAAATGATATAAATATAATATAAATTATTCGGGAATATCAAACTTCAATAATTTTAGGTATTTATAAAAATTTTAAAACAATAAATATACTTTTCAATTTTAAGAATAATTTTCATAATTTATGTATTTCGAGCATTTATAAGATTTATTATTTTTACGATATTTTTTTATATAGATTTTTGTAAATATATAGTTATTAGTATAGACATTAGTTTTTTTTACAAGTGCAATTTTTTGTATTATATCTACTGCGAATAGAGATCTGTTGCTTGAATCAACAAAATCAATTAAAATAAATATATTTTATTACATCGACGGAGATTTGTTAAAATAATACGAAATTTGTATCAAACTATTAAGTAAATATAAATGTGACATTTGGAATAGGGCTATTCAAATTTAAAATATTCAATAAAGATTCAGAAGATTCTAATTATCTATAAAACTAATTATTTAAAAAACAGAAATTATTACAAAAATATCATTCAACCAAGAAATATGGATTTTTTTTTATACTACATTGGCAATTATTGTATTAAAAAGCACAGTTTAACGTAAATCGTTCAAATAGACGGAATATTATTTTAAAAAAATGTACTCATTATTCATTATAAAGAGCTTATTGTTGTAAATAACGATAGAAAAATATATGAGATTGATTCATAAATTAGAAATTAGAAATTTGTAATTTATAATTGTAGGTTAGGTTGTGCACCGGTGTAGTACTGTGCGAGTGCAGAGAGCAAATTCGAAAGTCCAGAAAGAATATCAGTAATGCATTAATAGTGGTAGTAGCGTCCTCTCTGTTACTTTTTGCCGTATGAACTTAGTAAATGTCTAGTAGGTGAAATATAAATGAAATTTCATATATTAATTAAATAGGCAATATATGATAATGCTTAAAATTTTCAAAGTTTTTTTTCTTTATATCATATTGCATTTAGTTAATTTGTAATTTTATTTAAATATCCTTTTAATTAATAGTAACAATTTGGAACGTACACTTAACTTTTATTATTATTATTATTTAGATAAGTAATTATGGATAAAGAAACAATAGATGTTAGTAGTGAAACTACTGGAATAGAAGAAAATCAAGATAATAAGAAAGAATTGATTCAGCAAAGTCCACTTCCAATTGTTCGGGTTCCAGTTAAGCATGCGAATTTAGGAATAAGAAGTCATGCTATGTATGTAAAAATTATATTAAGATATAGACAACATAATATGTCATCACGAATTATATTTTTAGGGATATGAGTACAATGGTAGAGTTAACATCATTTAGTACTTTAGGCAAGATTCAGCCTTTCCTTGTAACAATTTCAGCGACTGCAGCACTTCTTGTAGATTTACACTGTCATCTTACGGATAAAGAAGTTTGTGGATACTTAGGAGGGCATTGGGATATTAATGCACACAGTATGATATAATATATATATCTATGCATAGTTTCATATTTATATTTATATAAATTTTGACAAATTTACTTAATATTAACTGAATTTTACAGAATTTTGAACAATTTATATACACACATATATATTTAAATTAATATAAATTTTGAAATAATATTATAGATTTGTCAATACTCGGAGCTTATCCTTGTCGATATGCTGGCAAAGACAAAACGGCGGCTGCAGCCGTAGAGGCTGAAATATCAAGAGCTATGGAGTGGAAGAGAATGACTCTGGTTGGTTGGTATCATTCTCATCCTCGTTCTCATGCTTCTCCGTCTTTAAGAGACGTCGATGCTCAACTTGATTATGAAATTAAAATGAAAGGACCTAGTGATAATGGATATACTCCATGTGTAGGTCTTATTTGCTGTAAGTAAGAAAGTTCTTGAACAATAATATATTGGAATAAAATTTTTCCCTGATTTTCAAATGAAAGAAAGCATAAATTTTATAAATAATTATTTTAAATACTTACCTTAAAACTATAATAATTTGAGCTTAAGTGAGAATTGTAGTATTCTAGTTTTAGAAAAATTGAATTAATTTATTATTTTAGCTCCATACAATACAGATGCAAACTGTTATGAGTCAAATTTTAATGTTTTTTGGTCATTGCCACCACCCGAAAATAGACCGCACGAATATCCTAGGCCAATGCTTCTTAGTTATACTCTAACGCAAGAACAATATATTTCACAAGATGCACTCGAAGAAATTGTAAATTTATATTATATCATCAAATATTATAATGTGATTTCGATTGAATTGAACATTTTTTTATTTAATTTCAGAAAAAGTGCATTGAATATTACAAATTTGAAGGTGGTATAGACTTTACCTCTAAATTTAATGGTAACGTGACATATCTCGAGAGATTAAAGGTACATAATTAATATCATAATCATTGAATATTTTACGGTGGATTTTCACATTTAATTTGTAAAATTTTATAACAGTAGCGAAGTTAAAAATGACTATTGTCTCGAATAATAAATTTTCTTACCGCGTTACTTAATAAATATCGAATGAATTTCAGAGCTCTTTGGCATCGAAGCTTCCAGGGCGTAATAACAGGACAAATGGTTCTTATTGGGATCTAATAAAGGAAATGATTGCACCCGGGTATGATGATGGCTCCGATTCGCCATTCGTAAACATGAAGTTCCCTTTAATAAATGATCCTATTTTACAAGCGACTGGCATAGCCCCAGCTGCCAATGTTTTTCTCACTCCTGTTAACTTTAAACCAGAAAATTCAATCTCAGCTGTACAAAAAGCATATGCGATGCAACAACAACAACAACAACAACAACAGCAACAACAACAAGGAAATGTGTCGGACACTAACAATCACATTAAGGATACCAGTCCTTCAAAACCATCCTCTCATATAATCACCACTCCAGAGAGTATTCCCACCTTTCGTACCGGTGAATTAACAGTTTCTTTGAAGAATGCAAAAAATGATTACGATTACAGTCCAACAGACTTCACTAAAATAGAGTCGATGAAAGGTCGAAGTGATTATCCACTTGCCGAACTGACACAACCCATGAAATTTCCTGATCTCTCAAAGTTAACCAGTTTTTCTCCGGCTGAGCTTGCGAAGCTGACTGGTTTTTCGCTCAATGATTTTACGAAGGCTGCATCCTCATCAGCCTACGTTCGAAATATAGCCAGCTTATTCGGCCCCCTCAACAAAAGCTTAGCCGACCCGTCTGATAACAATGATAGGAGATCGAGCGATTTCCCAGACATAACGATTCCGTTTAAGCCTCCGACGGCCTCCTCGCCTTCACCAAAGGAATCCAGTCGCATAACTAACATTACCTTGGAAGATTACTCATCCGCTGAGAAGAAGAAATCCTTAGAGCCCATGGACACGTCGTGCAGTTTTTCAGGTACCGAGGACCTCTCGATATTGAACTCCAAGTCTGATTTTGGTGCCATGATCGATATGACGACAAAGAAGCAGCAGCAGCAGCAGCAGCACCAACACTCAGCCGACTCTGGAGACTCTCTGAATTTGTCGAAGGATCGGCAATAGCAAAGCTAAGTGAATGCCAAAGTCCGATTTTACCGACCCTTCGATTTGTAAAACCGCATCGTTATTATTCGTAAAAATTTGCACTTAAACGACATTGTGGAATAGTCGTAACACAAAAGCAATTCATTCTTAATATCATTATTATGTGATTGAATTTTTCAATCAATTCACAATTAATATCACCTCGTTTATTTGACATGTAAATTTACATTATATCAACGCATCTTAAGCCTTACACTCGGTACAAATTTGAGTTGGACGTTTATTTTGTACATTTTTCCATGTATTTGTGACGTTTCCGACTGATTTTCAAGTAATTTTATTTTACAATTATTCTCCGTCTCGTTACCTTACCTCCTCGTTTCTCCAACACACATCTTCTCCTTCTTTCTTACTCATGAAATTCATACAACGTTGATATATATATATATTTTCTTTTAATCCATATTTCCTTTCTATTTATTCTCCGAGTATGTTAGTCACATTTTATTAGCATTTAATATTTTAATATTTTTTATTGCACATTTCATTAACGCAGCCATTTTTATTTTTATTTTCATTTTTATCCTCCCTTTACTTTTCATCCATTTCTGTCTCATTCTCCTAATACAGTTTCCATTTGATATTGCCCAGCGAAATTCTATTAGTTTCTCATAAGCTATCTGTGCCCCAATTTTCTTTAATCTTGCTTGCTCCGACAATTCGGTCAGTCAGTTGTGTTTATTGAATGCTTTCTCGCCTCTATTGCATTTTTATTAGTAAGCATCAATTTGCCTATCAATACTTTTGATTTACATAATCGTCAGTATTAAATATCAATAAAATGTGTTTAGTGTAGAGACTTTTCAAGCAACCTTAATCCTTATACATTGTCATAAATTACCTTTTCCCTTTTATCGATTTATATAATTATTTCATTTCTTTGTTCTTATCAAAATTTTCGTTTCGTTAATAGGTTTACACAAAAGAGATTACATAAGAGTTTTGTACCTATAGTAAGCATTTAAAAATATCAATAAATAAATTTGATATTCACGTAATGTAACATTAAATTGACTGATATCATAAATATCACGCCTCTTTATCTTTCTTTTTTTCTTTAACTAAAGTTTTACACTTACAGAAATTAATAATTAAGGATCGTCCATTTGTAATGCGGTTTTCACACAGAGTATCGTTATTACAAATAAAAGTTACACTTTATTTTAACATAAGAGAACTTGAATTATGTTTATGTATAGTAACAATAATAGTAAAAATAACAATAATTTACATTATGAAATAGCTATATTGACATTTATTTTTAACCAAGATGCGATAAAAAGTCGATATCTATAACCTAACCGACCTACGACTTTTTTTTTTACAAAAAATTGTAATCGTTATTGAATATTAAATATTGTTTAAAGTAATATCAATATAATTTAAAGTTTAACGAGCTCTTTATAAAGGGAATATATCCTCTAATAGTAGAGGAGAAATTGCGGCTGAAGGATATATACTAAACTTATGAGTGAAATATTTTTAACTTTGGAGTTAACTATTTAAAATATGTCGGTGTCGAGTAGAGAATGAAATTTGAATTATAAAGAACAAATGAAAGGACAGATTCCTCTTCAACCTTGCTTACATAACGTGTTCTTGAGTGGAATTTTAAAATATTAAAAGAATAAAAATATCTACTTATTATAATTAACTAATACATTGTTCTTGAATGCTGATATTAAATATAAAAAGAACGATAAACTACACAAAATTAACAATTAAAATTGTAATGATATCAGTCATTTATTTGAAATACTTTGTGTACCTATTTCATTCCACGCCATTTATTATGTAAATAAATTAATTTAAAAATTTTATTAATGAAAATTCAAAACTTTGAAATCGACATAATTATCAGTATGATAAAAAAAATGTCAAGAGATTTTAATTCAGTTGCAACATTAACTGAAATATATTTTTATTAATAATTAAGTTTTAAGTCAAGATTCCGATATAAGTGCAATTTTTAGAATATCAATGGTGCAATCAAGTTGTAAAAATCGAAGTGCCGATAAAGTAGGATCCGGATAGCACTTTAGGGACATCGAAATATTGCCTAAAGTGAATTTGAACTTTGTCATTCATACAAACTTTCAAGTGTGAATCATTTTTATAATACAAATATTGAAAATTTATTGCCGCCTTAAACTTTTTATATGTGAAATATTTAATTCCATTAAATAATTTCACAAGACAGTGAAAATATAATACGTAATTTTTAAGACTATTTATATATTAAAATTTATAACAGAATTAGAGTTAAGTAGTTTTAAATCTATTGATTTTTAAATATGAATTTTTTTTTCCAATTCATTTTTTAAAGTATTATTTTTTATTTTGTTAAGATATTGTATGATTGTAATTTAAATTTTAGTTTACATTATAATTACGTTAAGAGTCACATAGATCTCGCATTTTCTATGTAAAAAGTTTATAATTGAATATTTTTGTTTAATTATTGTTGAGTGTGGTATAAAAAAATGCGTTAGTCAATATTTATAGATTCGAATGTACTTAATTTGTTTGAATATTGAGTGTCCATTTTGTCAATTTATTTCGTTTATCTATATCAAACTTCTTTCGTTGACTGTAGTAACTGTATTAGTAATATTGCGCGAGAAACTGAAGTTTACGTATGTTGTTAAATTTGAGATTGTATTGTAAAATAGAATAATGTAATTTTCGAACTCCTTTTAACTCTTATAAATAGAATGATAGAGAGCAAGGAAACAATGAAGCGTTAGCGCTGATTTCTTAAACTGAAAATTAATAAACTGAAACTAAATAGCACGGGAAAAAATTGAGATAATTTAGTACCTCCATAACCGTAGGGCCGATATTATTTACATATTTATGATGTAAGGTTCTCTAACGTCTTGGTTATCGTAACAATCAAGTTGTCTAGATTTAAATTGTTTCTCGACATTTCAGGTGAGATTCATGGATCAATTTCCTGTCCTGATTTAAAGAGTTAAGTTTAAATTTAGAAATATATATCTCTGTAAAAAGCTATTAGTTGACGGAGAGCTGAGGTGATGATATTTCGGTTCAATTTAATTTAATCGCAAAGAAAATTATTGTAAATAAAACTATATACAATGTAATAATTTTAAAAGTAATAAATTTTACCATTTTTTTTTTTTTTTTAGAAGAATTAATTTTTCTACATAATAAACAATAATTTAAAAAAACGTGATTGTATGTGTTATAAATAAAAGATCGATTGTATCCTTATAAAATTGAGGAGCAATTTTTAGTATAAAAATATGTTAAATTTAATGAACTGTTTATGAGCATAATTCTATGTAAGCAACTATGCAATTGACGATATTTACACAACATTAAATATACATACATTTATTATGTCCTATATGAAGCATAATAAACCAATGGTAATATTTAAGAAAAATAATAATTAATTTTATCTAAATAAAGAGAATCTTAAAAAACTAGTTACATGTTCTTTTTGTCACTATAGCAATATATATTAAATAAATCTAAAAATTGTGAAATAGATTAGTGCACTTTAATTGTCATTTTTCTTAAAAAAAAAAAGAAAGAAAATATTTATATAGTCAACAATAAATACATATTTGTACTTTAAGAATATCAATCAACTTTAGTGAAATATCATAATGCCTGACTGTTAAATATTAAATTATAAATTAATCTTTTTTTTATCTATATGGCGTATTTAATTTTAAACGACTATAGTGTATTGAAATTTTTTGTAAATTAATAAATGTCATGAAACATTAAATAGCTTTACGTTACTTGTAGCGAAAATATTGATTTCAAATTGAATATAGAATTTAGTAATGTTAAAAAAGGAAGGTTTTTGAAACGAAGAATTATAAATTGTTACAGAAGCTTTATACAGAAGAAGAAAAAGGGTATTACAAATGTCTAGTGCACATCAACTGAATATATCATCGAGTGAATATTAATATTTGACTGACAGGTGGATAAACGTATTAAGATTGTATCATGCAACGGCTTGCTTTGAGATAAATAAAGAATATTTTAAACTGGACATGTTGAGTTGAGGTATCTCAACTCATATAAAGGCATCTGAAACAAGTATTGAATGTACTTTGGTAATTAAGGGCATACCTATCGTACGCTTGTTTCGCTTACGTTAATGATTTTTCTTACATTGCGAGGTACATGGATCTTATTAAAAATTAGTCTTATAAAAAATGCTGCTTGATGGCAGGGAGCCGATTTTCTTCAACGAAAAGATTGGTGGATTTAGTAATTTGTTAATTTGTCAAAAGTTGCGTGGTTCATTAAAATTTCTTTATACATCAAAGATAGGTAATGTTAATGAGTAACGCTTAAAAGAAGCTAAATATACTTCATAATTTAAAAAAAAAAAAATCTCCATGTAATTCTTGAATGATATTAATTAGCAGCTTTATTTTTATTTAATCAGTAAGAAGAATAAGACATACTTGTTTCTATTGTCGACGCATGAAAAATATAAATCATTAAATCATATAAATAGTAAATGTTACGTAGTATAATTGAATAGTAATATAAATTATTGGCATATTATACTTTGACATTGTATACTTTGATAGAATGTAAGAAGAATCTGACTTGTCTGAATGGTTTAATAGAACCGTCCAGCAACGTATTATTAATACATCTTACGTAATGTAAAACGTATGGAATTAAATCAATTGAATAAGAATTTTCGAGGTATACATAAGTCTACGAATTATCAATAAAACTACTGCAAATGGATACTTAAACTAATTGTTATTTAAATTCCAGGTCAATTTTTATTTAGTTTAAATCATTCTTGCTTACTACAAAATTTACAAATAAAATAAATTTCTACATTTGATTTTAGCTCAAGATCTTCAATTTATTAATGATCATTTAATATTAAAAAAAAAAATACTTTCATATACTTAGTAAAACTACAATAAAAAGTTTATAAAAATAACTTATTTAGAAAATTTATATTTGGTATTGTGAATTAAGGAGTGAGTTATATTTTAAAAACATATTAACCGTTAAATATTATACTTGTAATTTTGTAAGAAAAATTTCATTTAATATTTATCTTTCAATTGCCAAATTTTAGGCGAATTCAGACTATATTTTATATAAATTGACAATAATTTCTATCCGAATGGAATTAAACGTATGTAATATTTTTGAACAGATTGACATAGTTTATATTTTATATTACAATTGAAATTACATTTTAAAATTTTTATATTTATTTGTACTGCAATAATAAAATCATATAAAGTGTAATTGTATTGTCCATTTTATTTAAATGGATTAACAAATATATATTACCCAATTGTATTTGGAGTTACGAATGAGTATTAAATAATAATCACATTCTGTTATTATTATACGTCAGTGATCGTATCTTTAAAAAAGTACTTTGATATTAAACTTTTTAAAAATATTAAATAAATATTGTTTTTATAAAAATTATTATATCATTGATATAAAGTGTTAAATGTAGATTAAATTATCGCTGATTTGAATTAATTTTTTAATTGTACTAATCTGAAAAGACATAATAAGTCAGAGACATTTAATGTTGTTCTTTTATATCGTGCATAATTAGTTTTACTATTCCTTTTTTATGAGGCTCTTAACATTTATCCATTTTATAAGAAATCGTGATTTATGTACGTATAATAAATTTTCATATTAATAATTCCTTTTATATAATTTTAACTGAAATTTATATGAATTAATTAGTTAAATAAATGCCAAAGCGATTATTAAGTAACGTTTATAAAATATTTTGGTGCTTTAATAAATTAGAAATCTGGTAATGTTTGATGTATTTGTAGTATTTTAGAATACAAATTTTTATTATTCGAAATGTTAATTTATCTATATTATTTGAATTATTATTTCTACCTTGGATCTTTCGCCTTTTAATTTGTATAACTAGAATATTTTGATCTATAATATTTTTAAAGGATTTTCACAGTAACCTTGATTATTTTCCATTTTTACATCTGACTTAACTATATTTTCAAGAAAAAACTCATGCTTAACGGTGTTTTCTTGATCACTTAAATAATTCCAGTTGATTTGAAAATAGCATAACAGAAATATTTATCAACTATTCTTGTTATTTTAATTGACTTGAAATATTTATCTTTAATATACTTAACATACATTTTCGCATTCGTACTGTAAAATCTCGTAAATTAAATTTATAAATTTTTGTACACATTTAATATAAATAAATAATTTTTTCTACGGGCAAAATTTGATTCTTTAAAATTTAAATTCTCGTTTGTAATACTCTAATTGAACCAAATTAACAATATCATGCTGTATTTTTAATTTCTAACTTTGAAAATATTAATCATTTTCTTTGAAATATCCACCGTCGGTACACTTGAGGAGACGAACTTTGTTAATCATTAAAAGAAATTGAAAATGATTCATTATTGTATTAATTATTCTTCGTAAAAATACACTGTTTAATATTGTATTTTCGTATTTTTAAAGTTTTCTTTTATTATTAAAATAAGGTATTAAGAGTAATGTTTATTATAAACAGAAATATGAATATTAAAACGATTTAAAACAAGATTTAAACATAAATTACTTGTTTAGTCTTTGATACTCTCTACTTTTACGAGATTTGTATCAACATTATTATTCATAAGGGTCACCACCGGCTTCATAGGATATGCTAATATTCATCAATAATACATCGAGGAATTATTTATTTTACCAACGCATTAAAAATTGAAATTAGAAGTATCTATATTAAGTGCTGGGATTCAACATGAAAAATAGTGCTTGATTTCATTGTTAATATAGAACATAAGACATTGTTCAAAAGAGGGGAATCGAGCGATTTACATATCAGTTGGGAGAGGCATGAAATGTTCAAGTTGGGAGGGCAATTAGATACTCGGATAAAATGTTTGGCTCGAGATTTCAGTTTTACCAGCCAGAACTGGTGGTCGACATCAAAGTAGAGAGTTCCATAACATTGTGTGCACGCGCACTCTTCTCGGCTTATTATGTTGCGACATGTCCAGATTCCGTCCGATGCAAAGAAAATATACCAGTTTTGGAGCCCAGGGGTCACACCCATTGACCTCCTTATTCACTTGAGATCTTTCATTTATCAAAAAGGGCTACTTACTTCGAAGCGGTGAAGGCTGAAGAAAAAAAAAAACCTTTGGAATGGCTCGAAGGCATTTTAGCTGTCATTTTCGAAGAAACAGATCTTCGTCACGAAGAACAAGATTAAGACGGAGACGAGCGAAAACGATAGCGAAAATGGCTGTGAATTGATGTAGATTAGCCGACAGCAGAAGACAGAGCTTTTTTGAAAAATTCTTTAATTCCTCTTGGCATTTGAAGCATACTTGGCAAATAAATTAACGGAGAGCGCGTATCAACCAAAGGATTAAAAAATGTATTCAATTAGTTTAATACAGAATGTTATATTGATTTTCCATTTTTGTTATATTGATTTTCCATATTTACATAATAGTGGAAAGTGTATTTGAGGAAGAAAGAAGAAAGAGGAAAAGGAAAATATTTATTCTACATAATAAAAATACAGTTACTCTTGTATATTTCTCGTTTTCGTTAATGCCAGCAACTCATGGATTGTTCTCAAATGAGAGAAGCCAAGCGCATTTAAAGCTGATTGCGCAAATCTTAGATCCACGTAAAGCCATAAACGACTAATATTTACATCCCGGAGTGCAATAAAATCAAGCTTGCGCACTAGTGTCGGTAGCCTCCATCGGAAGTCTATAGCAGCACTGATGATGATAACCTTCGCCTTGTAAATACGAGATTGAAATAAACGTGCATAAGTGCAGCTGTTCTTTAGTATTCAGATGCTGTCCCGTACAAGGAAATATTTGATTTCGTGGTATAAATCGTGCAATAACTTATTCCGAAACGTAGACGTGTTGTGAAAGGGTCAACGACATGCGCAGGCGTATTTCGCTCAAAGCTGATTACAAAGAGAAATATCGTTACCTGGGCACTTAAGAATGTCCTTTACTTTCAAAAGAATTTTCCGTTTCAATTTCATTAAATTCATACTAGTGCTCCGAAAAAGTCGACAATCTGAATTGTTGCGATAATAACTTTAAGATATAAAATCATATACTCTAAGATTTATAATGTGCAGAGCAACAAAAGTAAAATGTTGTAGGTCATCGGTACTTCAAGATTTTTATATTTAAATCATCAAATATATTGCTTTGATGGTATTATTTATTTTTATTTTATTTCCATTATATATTTTAATCGACAAAATTATTATAAATACAATTTTTAATACAAATGCGATACTAATTGTTATGGGAGATTATCTATGATTGTATAATATAAAAGGAACGTGATTTATGGAGAACGAGTTTTTTTTTTTTTCTTTATAAAGCCTTGAGATATATTTCAGTAGCTTGAAACTGAGGTCTAATACACACAAATTACTGTGAATCTTATTAATAATGAGTATTTCGGATAAAATCGCTAGTGTTTAATTTAGTCTCTATGACATTTTTTAAAAAACTTTAACATAAATAATTGGTAATAATGATGCTCTGAGTTTTTAAAAATAATATTATAGAAAAATTACTCACATCACAGTACTACGTACTGGATTAGTTAAATAAAATTACATAATATTTAATGAAAGTGGGCCTTTCGGTGTAAAAAATATCGTTGAACATAATGTCTTTTAATATAAATATTTGCGAATTACAATTTGTAGAATTTATTAGCATATATTTGGGAATATTATTAAGTAGATAGTACGATATTTTTATTTCTAAAACTATTGATATTAAAGACTATAATACTCGTTTATAAGCGCATGTGAAAATATTTTTGTTGCATTTGCACCTACTTAAATCTGTCGTATCAAATCACGTAAAAGACATTAAAATACTAAATTGTAATTGAAAATTATTATTAATTATGGTGATGAAATGTTTTATAGAAGACAATGTTTGTTGCAGCATTTAAAGACGTAATATTATCATATTAGTAAAAGGAAAACCGACGAGGCAGAGCATTTGCAAATCGAATTAATATTTGAGTGAATGCGCATAATGCAATAATAATTGTTATGATATTTTATGAGCATTGCAATTGTCACAGTAGGTGTTTGCGGATAATTTATTTGTGTGCCATTGCACCCGATGATTTGGAATTTTTAGAGTTGACAAACTAGACTGGCATATCCTATTCGTAATGACAATGACTGTTTGTAGTAAGAAACCAGGTAGAATCCAAGGACCCAAGAATTTTTATTCGCATAGATGGTCGACAGAATTATCCAATAAATTTTATCCACAAGCTGCACCTATTTGACGGTGACTTTACTTTAGTATCACCCGCTTCTTAATGATTGCCCTTCTCTTTCGATCTTTAACAGTGGGTTTCCGATAAGAGAAATTATTTTAACGTATGGATAAAAGACAGGCAAAACGAGACAAAGGGAAAGGGAAAAATGAGAATGGCTTGTTAAATGTGGCAATCCAAGTAAAATATTTCTTTACTAACATCTGCAATTATGTGACGATACATACATATGCACGTTCACAAAAATTATTGCACGCCTGAGTTTTAAATTTATGTTAAATGTGAGTGTATAATTCTTCTTCTTCTTCTTATTATTATTATTATTTTTTAAAGGTGCATTTATTGTTTTTGTTTTTGATTGTTATTTAATGTGCTAAAAGTACGTTATTAATCAGAAAAATCATTATAATTATAATGCAATTGTAATTTTCTATTTTTTTTTCTTCAAATTCCCGTTTATAAATACGCGTTTCTTAATTACATAGATTATTTATCTACAATGCATTTAAATGAAACGAAAAATAAAATTATTTAAAATTAAGAGAAATTGCTTTTAATCGTTTAAAATATAAGGTAATAAGAACAATACATCAGAACATAAGTAAGCGAATGAATTGACTCCAAACTGAATTCAGCTATTCACATTATTATATTACTATTTATTTATTTCACGCATTTATAAAATACTCTAATTAGGTTTTTAAAAATAGCTCTTATTTGTTAATATTTTTCCAAACAAGTAACAAAATACAATTACAATTTAATATTTGCAATTCTAGACATATCCTGAAGTGAGATTTTATTCTACCCAGAGAGAATATATCGGTACTTTAATTTTTTCTAATAATAACTTAAGGGAACGGAGAATCATTTACCTTTAATTATGCATTTGGACTGCTTCTTGTGAAAAATTGAATAATTTGTAGCTCGATAAAAGCCAATGTAAAAAAAAAAAAAATACGCATTATAAATTTTATTAACTTATTTTATAATTTATTGAAATCCCTTTTACTTTTATTTATAAAATTTAGACTGCTCTTGGCTGTTTTATAGTTTAATTTATCATTAATTTCATGCCACATTTTTCAAGTAATACTCCAGATGTCGGATAATATTATCAGTGCCTTAGGTGTGAATTGATATCGATTGAACCAGCAACCTCCATTGTCTACCATCGCAGTTTTTCCAGTGACGAAGTTGCCCAGCAAATCGAAAATCGGCGCATTAACATTCATAGAAATGCTTGTCCTTGCCTCCTCCCACATACCTAAAACATCCACTTCTATTTCTGTTGTTTATTCTCTCTCTCCCCCCAAAGTAAGCCACAATAAGAATTGATTATTCCGTGAACTTTGAACCACTTTGATCGCCATCCAGCCTCCGTCGGTCACCGTATTCTCGGATCCCGATCAAGGCTTAACGCGCGTAATGCCTCCTCCTGCTCTCTCGCTCTTTCGCGTATCCACGGTGAAAGTAAACACGAATATAAACCGGCGGCCCTCCGCGATGGAAGGGGACTTTTATACGCGCCTCTCCTTCTCTCTATCTTGTCTTCCCGCTTGCTCTTCCAATCTCCGGCCACGAGCATTTGAGAGAGAGTGAGAGAGACGGAGGGAGAGAGAGAGAGAGAGAGGTAGAGAGCGACGGCGTGCGGCAGGAGTCGCTCGGATGGTTCGCGGATAGACTCAGCAGTCGTTCTCCTCGGCTTTCACCTGGCCGATCGCCGCGTTCGGCCGCGCGTTCCGACGCACCTCCGCGACTCCTCTCCGACGGATTCGGCCCCCGTCCTCGTATCTCCACCAAAGGGTCCAGACACTCTGAGAGGAACATAGGAGGACTTGAGGAGTGGGGCCTTACCTCGGCGCCGAACCATGAAATCGGCTGGCTGAGAGCTTCTGCTCCTCTTACAGCTGTGCGAATCAAGAAGAGAGAGAGTGAGAGAGGCCAGAGAGGAATAGAGTGAGAGAGAGACAGGGAGAGAAATAGAAAGAAAGAGAGGTGCAGCGACCAGCTGGTGAGTTCAATTTTAGGCGAATGTGCGCAATATTACGGGTACGCGAGATAGAGCGAATGGGAGGGTGGGTGGGAGGGAGGAGGGGAGACGACGACGATGGAGGGGGAGCAGAAGGAAAGGGAATTATTGAGCGGGACGAGCGATCCTTATTGTACGTTGGAAAATCGGTAAGGACGGGCCGCTAGTTTGCGCAATCGTGGGACAGTCGATGATGACGCAGGCCTGGGCGGATGGCACGTATCGCGGCAACGGCCACGACGACGAGGACTTCCTCATCGAATTAGCATGAGCAAGAGCGCGGGATCGTAGATTCACGTGCGCGCCAAAAGGTTGTTTTGATTTGGCATGGGACTCGCGTTTCGAGCTGCCGCGCTAAAAAGTCACGGATAGGAAAGCAGGATACCGATCGTCCAAAGTGCTCGCCACTTGCATTGATCTCGCCTCCTGCACACCGCTGGATTTAACCAAGGCGTGTGATCAACTGTGATTGCGGATAATCCGTCGACAGTATTCGTGGAGTTGTGTGCGTGTAAAGAATCCATAAGAGAGCGATGTGAATACCGAGGGCCGCGGCTGCGAACGATAAGGCAGAAATGTCGAATGGGGAAGCGCGACGCTTTGCCGTGTGAATGAGAGGAAATACAAAGCGGGAGGAAAGATTTATGTGAGGCGGGGAAAAATCGTGATACCGAATTTGACTGCACGTGTATACGTGGAGAGAAAGAGGGCGAGAAAACGATCGAGCCTGTCGGATTTCACCGTTAGGTCAACCGTTCGTGCACACGCACACCGCGCCTTTTTAAAATGTTCGAGCAGTTTAGAGGAGGATAGAAAGTAATTGCCGGCGACTGTGCCCGATTGTCTGTGCTAAGTGTACCGATTTCCAACGTCCTCGGATGAATGATATACCCACAGAGAGAGAGAGAGAGAGAGAGAGAGAGAGAGAGAGAGAGAGAGAGAACCGGAATCGCCTGTAATAACGCTTTTTTAGTCCAGATGATCGGCGACACTTTCATTTCCGTCAGAATATAGAACGAATAGTTAGATAGAAAGTACAAGTACACAAGTCCCTTCTTCAATTGCGAGACATTTTCTTTCTATTAAGTGATTGTCTTTGACCGTATTCACAGTAGTAAAAATCTTATTTAATCCAGCACGTCGGCGAACTGTAGAAGTAACGGTTTTTTGTTTTTATTTTTATAACGTTTCCTCCCTCCCTCTCTCTCTCTCTCTCTTTCTTTCAAGCTCTCGCTCTATCTCTCTCTCTGTCTCTCTCTCTCAAGCTCCCTTTTATTATTCACCTTTTTTTCCCGCGTGGAATTCACTAAGTGACGGAAAATTATTTTTAAAGCTAGCATGACAGGGCGGGACAAAGTTTTGCAATGTAATTCTGTAATGCGTTTAAATAAAGGCTTCGAGATACTTATATTAGATTAAAATTAAGATTCCAAAAGTCGAAATCCCATGATGTCGACGTGAATCAATACAAAATCTTATGCCCTAATAAAAATAAATGAAGAGACTCGTAATAAGAACAATAAAGAGTATATCGTAAAATCTTCGTAAGCTTGTACATAATAAAAATTTGCGAACTAATGGACTCTAATAAATAATTATGGGAATATTATAATAAAATATTATTTAATTAAATAACAATTTTTGATAGCATCTATTATTTACTATTTTCTTAGTGCACCAGTCGTGTGTTTTAAAGTACCATAAGAAATTTAATAAAGCATTGCTTTTCCAATGTAGCAAATTTTAATAAAAATGTAGTAACCTATTAGGAATTATTCGCCCACTTGGAGTGACAAATATTTAATCAGTTGTTTACAATTACATTTCTCGATCAATAATCAATCCCCCGAACCTCCATACGCACATTACTCAACAAAAGCAACTGAAGGGAAACTAGACTCTTACAATACTTTAGTGCGAAATAGGCGACTTGTTGCACTGCACACCAATTAGACCCACCCACAAGGAATTTAATATATAATAAATAATGGTACATCGATCACGGCGCAGCAGTAGAGGAGGAGGGAATTTGACGTGGACGGCCGCCACGAAGTGAAAGCGCGAAACTTTATAAACCTGAGACTTACGAGTGCGTCAGTGTGTAAGCCTATTGCGAGCCTCGATTCACATAAGACGTCCACGCATGCATAATAACCGTACTTACGCCTATTTAAGAATTCATTATTTTCATGCTAATGGAGTGCCCGAAAAACAAGGCCAATTTATGCGGAAAGCCGCGTTTGAGCGCAAAAAAACACAAAAAAAACAAGGGGGGGAGGGGGAGGGGAAATAAAAAGATACATGATCTGATCTGATAAAGATCCGACTTCCCGTAGCATCCCCTCCTCGTTGAATTAGATTGTAATTACGTTATTACCAAACATCATTCTTTTTGGAAGGAAATGCGCGAGTTATTGTGTGTCGTCGAGTGCTTATGACTAATGTCCTTTTAACGCCGTGTGCGGTTGCGCAAACGCCAATGCCCAGATCAGATTGATAGGTAGATTTCGTCGTTTAATAAGTGACATTTGGTAAAAGTATGGGGAGCTAGGAGAGTCCGGTCGACATTGTCAATAGGTCGGATTGGAATGCAGCGTGAAAAAAAAAGTTAGAGCTCAATTCGGCGATGACGGTACTTGATAATTTCGAAAGTCACTCGAGCTTTATGTAACACTCCAGTCTGCACTCCAATACTTTTTTCCATACTTTTATTTTCTTCATTTCAAATGTCACGTGACGTCGGCAGCGGCCTTTGTACTGTAGCTCGATCGAGCAGTTCGCTTGAATAAAAAATATCCGTTCGTGCGATGATTTTTGCAGATTACGCCAGCAGACCCGTAGCTCAATGTATGCCGAGTTCATTATGGTTTTGACAAATAAATTAAGCTTTCTAGTTTACGTGGATTGATCGATACTTATTTATTTTATTTTAACTTCGGGCATAATTAAGGTCTATTGAGAAACTTTTCTTCCCAAAGATCCGTTTAATAGATACTTTGACCAAACAGATATGCTATTGAAAATTTAAAGATTGTTTTGTCATTTTTAATGTTAAACAATCAATTTTTCATTTTTGTTTTATTAATTTTTTCAAGACCCAATCCGAACACTTCATCTATCAAATATAAAATATCGAGATACGTAGCGGCACTTGGCTTATTTAATAGATTCATATTGTCAATATATTTTTTCATTTTGGGAGAATTACAATTTTACTTGTCTATAGTAGAATACATTTTTTTCATTTACATTGTAATTTACAATTATTCGTTAATGCCATTTAATTGTCATTTAAGATTAAAGAAAATTGTTTAAAAAATTGAATATTAAATGAATTAAAATATTAAATTTGAATAAACCTTCTGAATAACAAGATTACCGAGATGTAAATAAATATTGCTATGTTTTTTTTCATAAATGCCAGTTAAACTCGTTAAATCGACTATACCAGTTTATAATTCTTTCTTTAATTTTGTAAAGTCTTCCCACGATGTCTTATAAAAAAAATTAAAATGCCTAAAATGCAGAAAAAATATGTTAAACGTTGTTTACAATAATTTACTTTTATCCATATACAATGACTAAGAATAAGTACAAAAATTATCATGTACTTTTTATTTTTAGTAATTTTGAGACTTTCCAGTTAAAATTTAAATATTTTTTTACAAGTATTCAGATTTATATGTAAAGTTTTGATTTGTATTAACATTTTATAAAAACTTTTTGAAATTGTAAAATATCGATCATCTAGAAACATTTGAAAATTATTTAATATGCAGAAATATTAAATATGATTTAAAATATACGGTTACGTTTGTTCGTTTTCCTTACAATTTCAAATTTATAAGTAATCTTAGATAAAAACTTCTTAAATCTTTACGATAAATTAAAAATAATTTTCTGCAATTTAATATATTCATAATATTTTCAATACTTTGTAGTCTTGTACGATTTATTTCTGGCGATTGACTCTTTTTTTTAAATACGTTTTATATTTGCATTATTAATTAATCGTTTGAAATCATTAAGTTTTTAAAACATTTTCACTGTATTAGAATACGCAGAATATTTCCACTCTAAATTTATACAGTTTTTCAATTGAGAAAGTCGAGAAAATTTATGGATATCAATAAAAGCAATTTTAGAAGAGTATGAAAATAATTTCCATAAAAACTTAGATTTGATCAATTTGCAATTTTTTATATTTGCAAAGATTAAAATATTGCTTTGCAAATCATTTTAATTTATTCTCTATTTTAATAAAATGACGTAAATTAGAAAAGTCAAATATTGTTTCTAACTATGTCTTTGGATTTTAAACATTTTTTTACATTACAATAGTATCCCAATTTTTATGAAAAAAAATTCTTTGTTAATATTCAACTTTGATGTTAAGAATTTCTCATTATTATGTAAATTTGCTATCAATCAAACAAATGATCACATTTTTAACGAAACCACATCAAATGAGGGATTAAAAAAAAGGTTTTAATAATCTCTATCGATAAATATTACAGAGTCATTTTATTATTGTAATTTTTTAAAAATAGTAATTAAAAAAAAACTGAAGTTGACATACAATGGGAATAAAAATGCGTAAATTATAATGTCAGGAGTATAGTCTTCTTTGTGTAAGCAAATGATTGATATATTATAAATGATTTATTTTACAATCCTATAAATATAAAAAGTGCGTAATATTAATTATAATTTATTGAAAGTGAGTGAAATCGAGCAGTATAATTCTTACGTAATATGCGTATAAATAATGGGCATGTACTTAGATAGATGTAAAAATTGAATGTAAATGCGGTGAATTCAATTAGTTTCCAAGAAACTATAGAGGGTAGGGAATGTGTAGGTGAGCTCATTACGGCGCTGCGTCAGACGAAAATTGTCCGTAAGTTTTGTCGGATTTCGAAAGCATAAATGACGCGTTTTATGCTCGTTCATCTTTGGCATGTAAAATTTTAATTTTTTGCCCGACTTCTATGGATTTGAGAATGATTCCGCCGTTCGAATATCGCGATTACGCTGATAGAGAAAATGGGAAAAGATACGATCTCCCGCGTCATTCGCATTGAGGTATGACCAGCTAATGTATTATTACCGAGGTGTAATTGTAATTCTTTTTCGTGAAATTCCGGATGAAGGTGAGGTCAGTATTACGCAATACTGTATTATTTTCTTTTTCTTTTTCTTTCTTAGTAGAGCAATGTGGCGTTCTTATGGTGTTAGCTAGCAAAGACGGTCGGCAGTCATAAATAAAATATTCGGCATTACAATATACGTAATAATTGCAATAATTTTATTACGATCGAAATTACATTACACTTAAAATATCTGTTTCTTAATTATCACTTATCAAACGAGCCTCTGATAAATCAATCACATTAGCTAAAAATGGTTCATTGTACAGAATAGTTCATTACATTTTACACTATGATTTGTTAGAAATAAGTGCTTCTGTTAAATTGATAAATTTGCAATTCTTATGCGACATTAAATTAACCCCAATTAAATTATCTTATAAAATTATACGTGATATTGTTTTTCTTTTTCTTTTAAACTTATATTCAATTTGTTATTATCTTTAATATAAACAATGCTAGTTTTACAATGAATGTAATAATGAGGTAAGATCGTGGACATGTAAGCATCGTACGTGGGTGCATCATTCAAATGCCATAAACGTGAAAGGAGTATAAATTGAAATAGTTGCAATAGGTAATTAATTATAAATTAGTCATACTAATTTCATTTAATCAGACTATTACCGCTGAAATTTTCTATCTTCAATTTCTAATGTAAGTCTGCATAAAGCTGTAAATTCCATTGTTTGTGGTAGAGATCACTTCTTCACGGATAGAGAAATGATTTTTTTGTTTGAAGAGGATCGTCAGCCACGACGAAGTATCAAATGATCACTTCTTGATGCAAAAATTAATTTCAAACGAAAATAGCCAAGATTGAGCCACAGCCATATTTTTTAAATATTTCTTCAAGACCATCCAAGTCTTTAATTCCCTGTGCCCTACGCCAATCGTATGAAGCTACACTTTCGCAATACAATTTAGCAACAAATACCTGGCAATTCGTACTGGAGGAGGGGGGGTGGTGGTGGTGCGCACGCGTATTAATGGTCTTTCTCACAATCCATCGGGACATTGGAGTTTTTATTATTATGATGGAGTCGCGACCTTCAGGCGAGTAACAGAAAAGAGAGAGAGACAAAAGATACGTATTCAGTCGTGGAAGTTGAGCAATGGGCGGCCTCGAGGCCGATTACAGAGAATCACGTGGCCCTTCTGCTACTTGTTAAGGGATTTTCCGTTAGACTTCCGTAAGCAGCTCGTGGGAATATCGCTGTCCATGCACGTTTGTCTCCCTCCATTTCCACTTTGATATTTCTTTTATTCCGCCTTAGTGACTTTACCGGCGAATCGATGGCCACTGCCAATTTTCGACGCTAATTGCACCCTTAAAAGGCTAAGCGGCAATCTCCGTTATTCTTTGTCATTGTTGGTGCATTGTGAAAAGTACTTGTGATTTATCGGGGCACGTGGGCAATTTACGACTTCTATTTTTTTTTTTTTTTTACGTACGATGGCATTATGGGAATGATACTGGAGTGGCCTTAATATGATTTCATGCTTCCCCTTTCATTGCTTGATTTGATAGATTGCCAATGATTTTCATTAAATATCGCGTAATTTGAGTTAAATGACAGAACGATTATTACGTTTGTATTGCCGCGCCAGTGTTGCAAGAGCTTTTTATTGCTTACATTGAAAACACAATGTAATCTAGAGATGAAAGTGTGTAATATATGCATCAGATGCTTTTATGTTGCTGGTGTCATCATCGCTATCACTATGTCAGCTATTTAAGCTTACTGTAAGAAATAATTTCACTAGGTTCTACTATAATTAGAAATTAAGCTTTTAATAAACAACGCGCTCACGTTGAAAATATCCACTTTTTAAGATAGCTGCTCTCCTTTTTAATTTATTAAAAAATATATATAAATTATGGTCTCTCGTCGAACAATACAGATTTTATATTTTTAAAGCATTACAGTAAAAGGTAATTGTTGTAAAATATTTCTCGAAAAGTCGAGACAAGATATTCTTCGAGTAAAATTTGAATATTCTTCGGACTGCGCAATTCAATTTGTTTCTACTATTTAAATCTTCTACTATTAAAAATAAAATGCTAATTCCGAAATAAATGAGATAAATGAATATAAACTGCATGGAAAGGTATTTTTCATTGAACAGAATTCATATTACAATTTAATTATTGATTATTAATTTAGAAATAGTGGCTTAAACAAATGATATTTCTTAATATTTCAAAATTAAAATGAAGTTATGTTGCAATTTATTAATTAATTTGGAATTGTAATGTAATATTTTTTTTATAAAATTGCTTCCTTATATTGTCTCGTTGTTATATATTAAGTAACGACTAATTAATTCTTTATTTAATGTAATTAATTATATAATATATATTATTTAATGGAAGAAGACTGAATTCAACTCAATTAATTAATTAATACGCACAGTGTCGTATCATTTACAACAATAGAGTAAAAAAAAGTCTTCGAAGCTTAATTTCTGTTTTATTAATACTTTCATTTTTTCTTTATCAAGTAGTTTAGTAATAGATATTTTCTTATTCGTGGCGTTTACCATTAATTAAATGCTTTCTGCTCATTAAACAGCCAATATAATAATCTCTCGAAATCCACTAATTATAAAGTTCCGATTCAATATTCTAAAAACTTTAATGGACAATTATGCGATTAATAGTTTTCTCCAACATTAAATACTTTTCTTCATATTGAATAATTCAATTATGAAAGAATTAGATATTCGATTTTCATAATGATTTACCGTATCATTATGGGGTTAGAATCTTACCCGAAGGGATTAATCAACTTGGTGTACTTGATATAGACTAGGCATGATTAAAAATAGGTTATAACCAGTTTCTAAATCTCAGTCATTAATTACATTTGAGCATCGCCGAGATTTAAATTAAGCCGTGGATTGGTCGGTAAGCTCGCGAAATTATTTCTTTTAATAATTATAGTAGCTATGAGCTTGAAAATAAGAGAAATTATGATAATCGTTACGCGACTTGAATAGATAAAATAGATAGAATTCATGTTCAATAGTATTTTGTAGATAATAATTATTAAATCAATACTATTTCATTACCTTAAATTATACAAGGCCATTTCAGAGTTAAAATTAAAATGATGATATGACTGATCATTAAATATATTTCATTATGAATATTAAATACGTATTTCATTTTTCGGTAGTATGTTAAAGTTTTGTTAATATCAATTTTCTGAAAAGTCAATTTTAGTCCTCGAAAATCAGCTTGAGTTCATCTAAGAATAGCGAGAGCATCAATCTGATTCAGCGAGATTGCCAATAATCCACTTTGAAAGCTGGTCTTTTTGCATATTTCAACATGTTTTGACGTATTTACTCTATTCAATACTCATCGGCCGTAATTACATAGTCAATATGAAGGATACGTTATATAAATTGTCAATCAACTTGATCATTCATTATTTTCGATTTTTTATGTAACCGTACAATAATATTTTGGAAGTTAACTTATGATATCTTTTGTATGAGCAGTTTTATTTTAAATAACATTTACAGACTACAAGTCACTTTTTTCAGTTATTATCGTTAGAAAACGCGATAGTATTATATTATCAACATTCAAAGCATGATTTTTGATCCTTCACGTATAATCCGCAATTATTAATCTAAAGAAAATCATCTCGCCCCAATGACAACTCTATATCTCCAAAGTATACGTAGAAACAAAATTCGTTCTCTCGTGTAATTAACTGTACGCATTGATATTCTACAATTAATTGAACAGCATAGATATTAGAATTCAATTGAAATTCAATTAAATAATTAAAATTAAAGATTAAACTGGCATGAGAATCTTAGAATGTTTAAATGTTCGTTATGAATAATATATAGATGCCATCAATATTTAATTTCAAAATTTATCCAATTAAAACTCATAGCCATAATCTATGTGAAAAGTAAATACTTATGATCTGTAAATATCTACTAAGCAAATTAGCTTATAAAATGTAATCAAAATAATATGTGAACAATAAATTATTATAGAACCAATTATAAAACACATAATAGTTTTTCCTTTTTATATAATATAAAAAATTTTATTAAAAAAATTACAAACTATATGATAAGATAGGGTTATTTAAACATTAAACAATTAGTAAACCGTTTAAAACTACATTTGCAATATATATATATATATATATATATATATATATATATATATATATTATAGAACTATAATTATTTAAAATTACATTTGGTTACACAACAATATTTATTCATTTTTAAATATTCTGATATAAAATACTTTTACATTAAAAAGTTTATATTATATTATAATTTTTTTATATTAAAAAGTTTTCTGATGATGTATTTATAAATAATAATTATTTATATAAGTTTTCGATGTATATTCATATTATATATTAACATTTTTTTATTGTTGATTTAAACTAAATTCGAATACACAATTTAAAATTTATCCTTTTAAACTAAATATATATATATATATAAATATTTATTTTTATTTATAAATTGAAATTAAATTGGTCATACACATATGGTATATAATCGGTGCGATTATTAGTTTAAAATAAAAAAATGAATATTAAAGAAATGTATTAATGCTGTTTATGATTCGTTGAATAATTTTCATTGACTACTTGTATTGTATAATATTCCTGCAATTTTACTTTAGAAAAATTTTATTATGTTAAAATTTATTTTCATTTTATAATATAAAACTTGCATTTATATACATACGATGTAAAATATTGTATATATAATTTTTTTTTATTTTTATTTTACTCCATTTATTAACATGGCAGGTAATTCTACTCTAATTTCAAAAAATTTATTCTTTTAATAAACTCGAAATATTCATCGGAAAAGTAACGATTAGACTGGCGCTTTCTTTTACAGACTTCATGTAAATTACCATTTCTTGAAAAATAATTGTATGAACGAATACATAATAGTGTATAATAAATGTTAATTAATCCTAATGATTAAAAATTAAGTAATTGGTGCTCCATTGTTCGTTATATCACCCTTAATCTTATGATTGTAGTTCAACATAATTGCATGCGGTTTTTCATGATATTACGAGATAACGCATTTCAGGTATAAAAGTGCTCGGCTAAACGGCTCAGCTTACCGCATGTATCATAGCAATAATTGAGTTTAATCAAGTTTCGTCGGAAAGTAAGCCGGCAAGTTATCGAACGTCGACTCGATCACAATAATTAGCGAGCGACGCCACGCACAATGGACTAGAACTTATGGTATCTGTTTGCTTCCCTTCGATAAAATCCAATCTAAAAGAAATGGTAGACAATACTATTGTGAACTACGTAGCCTCCCACGCAAAAAAATTGGATAACGGCGTAGGAGAAAATCTAGTTTGTCGTTGCCTTTCAAGTATACGAATAAAAAGTATGCTATTTCTCGGTGCAAATAATATAGATTAGAAAATTGTTAACGAGGCTGTCATTTATACGATACTGATATAGAAATATATTTTGTAAAATAAATTGGCTGTTTGAGCTGTATTTTTATATGCTGGTAATATTAAGGGAAATGAAATCATTGGAAATTCCTTGCACTCGTGGAATCTACGTGGAAAAGAAAATATCAAATTTATGTAATGTGTTTTCAGACTCTAAAAATATATTTAATTATTTTAATTGTAAAAATAGCAAACTCTTATTTTCGCAATCAGTGGAAGCATTTTTTTATATTTGAAAAAAAATTCATTTGAATGAAACTGCAAGTCAATTAATAAGAAAAGTTAATAGATTTTTACGTTATTAAATGTATACATTCACCGATATAAATATATATATATATATTAAAAATAAAATGGAATTTTTCTAATCGATTACGTAATGCTATAAATGATATTCATTCCCATGCAATTAGTTTAAGCATCTTAGCTTCTAACGAATATATACTAAATCTACGTACTTTATCAAAATTAGCATTACGAATTGTAATTGTAACGTTTTGCAACATTTTATATTTGTTTTAAATCATATTCATTATATAAAATAACGTAATCCTTTAACAATATTACACTTTTGTTTATTCCTAATGATGTACATGGATGTTTATTTATATCGAGTGCGTTGCCCTACAAAGTGAGAAGTTAACGTACAATATAATGCACATATAAATTAGTGGAAAAAAAAATAAAAAATATGTAAAGCTTACATCTTTCTTTCAAGCTGCCGTATTAGGATAGTCATATTCAATTGGAATATCGTTGCACATATAATATTCATTTCATTGCTAGCATTGTATAAAAGTTTACGTAATCATAGTACGCTACGAGCTAATTGGTGCATAGAGAGAAATTGAAGTATTATTTTCATGTTTTAATAAGGACAATTAATGTAATTTTTATTCGAAAAAAAAAAATACATGCTCTAAGCTAATAAATTTATAGTATCAATAATTATTACAAGCAGCATTATAATTTTATAGTTTTTCTATAATTAAACAACACGAAATGCGCTATGGTACTTAACTTAATTTTCATGCATTCCATAGCATAGCTCGATTTAATCAGATTGTTATCTAATCTTGATTCTTGAATTTATGATTAATTTTTATATGCGTACAAAAATTAATTAGCTGAATATGTAAATAACGTGTTTCGCTATCAAAAAATTTTTATATTTCTAACTTTATTATTATTATTATTATTATTATGTTTTACAATTTTTTAAACAACTCAAGCATTTAAATGTGAATATTAATATCTTTGTGAAATATATATAATTTGATTTTTTTTTTAAATAATTTATGCATTTATTTGATAAAGTATTGAATATTCTTTGAAATTCGTTATATAATTGATTATACTTATTATAGAATTGAATACACAGCATTAATTTTTTTTATAATATAAAAATTGATTATTAATGTAAATTTCATTGAAATATCTTATTCTTCACAAAACAAATAATTATCAAAATATCAGAAATATAATCAATAATTCTAAATAAAATATATATATCTAAAATATACATAACATTAAAATAATAAGATGAGGATTTTGTTAATATTATTACCAAACGACAAATATTTAAAAAAAAAAAATTTACGTAAACATCACTAATATATAAAAATTAATTATATATTAAGTATTTAATAACAAAATATAGCTTTTGATGAAACAATTTTTTTAATGTTATTAATAAAAACTCTAATTTAAATTCTTAATTAAATTATCAATTAATTTATAATCTTATCTACATAAAGTGTTGATATAATACAATTTCAAAACTTCACAATATTTATTATGTCTCTTCGTTTAATTTTAAGCCTTTTAATTATTAAAAATATATAAGTAATATAAAAACCATTTTCTAAACAAAAGATTTAAATATAAATTATTTTAAATAAAATGTTAGTTATTTTAAATTATATCTATCTAAATGGATGAAAAAATTTTTCACCTCAAAAAATGTTCAATTTGTAACAAAACTCACTTATAAAGGTATTTAATACAAGTGCAATGATTATTCAACAAAATTGTTTCTATATATATTAAATACTTTTTAAGATATTACTTAATAAGATAATCATATAATTTCAACAAGTTTGTTTAAAATAAAGTATATGTTATTTAAATTAATTTAATTTTATATTTTTATGGTAGAAATTTATTTCTTATACAATTATAATACATGGTTGAGTGATAAATAAAATTTATTTGATATATATATATATTGTACTTAAATTTAAAGACATTAATTTTTAACACTTAAAATTTAAGTATTGGACATAAAATTATATGCTCCTGCATCATTTAATATCCAATGAATGAAGCAAGAGGTGCTCTTTAATTTAGAAATTAATTTTGATTTTATGTTCTTTGATGCACTCGAAGTTTAAACTCTCAGTTATAGTTTAATAATTCTTTAAACGCTCAAATATTTAACGTATTTATAAATAATTTTCTTTAATTTCTTGTATTAACTTTTACCGTTCGTTGAATGTTTTAATCGAATCATAATACTTGCTGTCCCATATATTACTTTCATTGTATCATCAATTATTATTGTTACAGTTTTTTCTCTCCATGTTTTTCCAATTATATCGTATCAGCTTATTATTTTACTTTTTCGGTCTCCCATAACCAATACATTTCTCTCTCTCATCTTTCAAGCAAAATTAAATTCTATTTTTTAAAAGTACCGTCACTTTTCTTTTGTTAACGAATAGATCGTTATAAACGCACCTTATTTTCCGACTCTTTTCCCATTCCTTTCCTTATTTTCTTATCTGCCCCATTTACTCATAACGCGCAATTAACTTAATATTTCATAACGGAGTCATTTTGTATTTCACATTATGTCCAATTGACAAATAGTCAATTAAAGGGTATTAAAGAAATCAGCTGAGAAAACTCTGTGCTCCGATTTAGATAGAACTTTATAAAGAATACGATCCTCACGAAAGCAAACTTTCTCACGTAAGTAGAGAAAGTTCATTTGAGCATACTAGCATTAGAATATAGAGACAGAGGAACACAAGTTCTCTCACTTATTTCTAAAAGAGACGTAAAGTAATGATTGATCCACTAACCACTAATGCTTCAATTGTAAATCGTGCCGATCGATCGTTTCCAACTCGAAGCTTTGATCAAAGTGACACTTTCATACGCATGCGTATTCCTCGTCGATCCGATCACTCAGGGAAAGCTTTCACTCGGCTGTACTCGGCGAGTTCCCCTGGTTTTAATGAAGCACTAGAACTTCGCGTAATTATCACTGTCGGATGATTTGCCGAAGCGGATCCTTGGATCTCACGTCTTTTCAGGGAGAAACTCTTTCTTTTTTATACGAAGCGAGCCGTGAGCGTACCCGAGTGCCTCTAATTGCTTTCTATCTTTGCTTTTGTTGTCGTTACTATTGTTGTTGTTGTTGTTGTTGTCGTTATTGTTGTTGTTGTCGTCGTCGTCGTCGTTGTTGTCGTTGTTGTTGTTGTCGTCGTCGTCGTCGTCGTTGTCGTCGTCGTTGTCGTCGTCGTTGTCGTCGTTGTCGTCGTCGTCGTCGTCGTTGTCGTTGTCGTTGTCGTCGTCGTTGTCGTCGTCGTCGTTGTTGTCGTTGTTGTTGTTTGCCTTTTTCTCTCTCCAATGTGTAAGCATAGAAGTCGCGTAAAGATAATATTTTAAATAAGCTCAAAGACAATTACGTCAAATTGTTGGGTTGGGAGAACGTCGAAATAACGAATACTTTCTTGTAATGTGAGGCAATGTCTTTGGTTACAGCTTTACAAATTTAAGAAGGAAATTGCATTTCTCGGCGGCACACTTTATAAAGAAGAAAAATAAGCAACAAAGAGAGATTTAAAATGGAAAACTTTAAAAGTTGCAATATCCATGGATTATGATGAGATAAGTTGGTAAAATTTTGTCGCCTTTGTATCAAAGTTTCTTCAGCAATAAAGCAAGTAGAGGAGAGGATTCATGAGCCTTTGCAATTGGCGGCTCTCGGCGCATTGTTCATCTCGCCTTCGATGCCAATGGGAATACATATATACATATACATATACATATATATATACATATAATCGAATAATCACGAGTATAGCGGCGGGTAGTATTACGATGTTTTATTCAATGATTTTACCGAGCACTATAACGCGCGATAGTTTGCGTTACATTTTACGCAACGCCACCACATTTGTGCTATTACCGCACTCTTTGTCGTGCGAGAAATATAATAGTCGTGGTGCACTCGCGGCAATTCTTCCCTCGCTTCTTTTATATACACTTATATGCTTATAATGGGCTCCGAAAATACTTATATGCATACGTACACGTGTGTTCTTACATTTTTACATATCATTTCTTGTTCCCTAGAAAATGGATGCTTTCTCTTAATTTTTCACTCCAACAATCACATTTAAAATAGATTATGCACTCTATGTTACACGTCCTTTTTAGCAAATATTTACATGAAAAATAGAGAACTGCGTTAATATGCAAATAGTCCTATGTTACGAATAGAGTATATCGTTTGATTTTTTTAAGCGCAGCAAAAGATATTTATTTATAAAGTCAAATGTATTCGCATTGTTACGCCCTCATTTCTTACATTACCTTTTTGTCAGAGTATTAGTACTCTGGCAATAGATTATTTTCATTAAATGTACACTTTAATAGGCACTGTTGTAAATAATATCATTTTTATAATTTAAACTGAGCAATGAATAAGCTGTTTATGCATTTAAGAATTGCGACACGAAATTGTACCAATATCGTGTATGTGTAATAGCGAATACAACATTGAATAATTAAATGAACTGGCTGTAATAAATTTCATAAGCTTAATTGTGAGCTTTATATATTTTCAATAAGTTTATTCGTGAGTCATCGGTCGATTGGGTGCGTAGGTTTCAGGAGATGCAGATTCATATAATTAAAAGGTCTTGTGGAAAATTTTCCTAAATTAATGTAGTTCGTATTAAACAATACAAAGTGGACGATTATCAGACAAAATAATAATAAATCGACGTTATACAGTATTAAAAATATTATGGAAACAGAATAACAATAAATTTTTATAAAATCATTCACTAAAATTATTAATGTTTGTAAAAATGAAGGAACGAAATTATTTGTTTATAAAATTTTATTTTCTTGAATACACGTAGAATATTTCCATGCCTAATTAAACATTATTGACAATTATCAATAAGCTTGCGTAAGCTCATAGTTGCATTCAGATATTTTAAATATATGTTACTTTATATATCAAGGGTGCAATTATTATGTCTTTGTAGCATACAATTATTTCAAATGTAATTTTGGCGAAGGTCGAGAATAATTATACGTAATATTAATTGTTTCCATTCTATAACGATAAATTATCTTCGAATGTCTTAATTTTCGAATAAAATATTTTTAAAAACTATTAAACATAAGAAAGACGATTATTTATTGAAAATATTAATTATGTTCCATAGTATATATAGTAAGTTATATCGCACACGTCGTTGCACTTAATGAAATAATTATATAACACAATTATAATGAATTTATGAGTATTTTTATTGCTATACATTTAGTCTATTATTATTATCTGGATTACTATCTTTACTATTCAATTTTCAAGATATGCCATTGTTTATTAAATTATATAGAGAATATATTTGTACATTATGCCTCATCTATTTACTTTTACTAGATTCACAATAACTTTATTAGCCAATACGAGCGATCTCTTGTATATATTTAATTTTTTTTACAACTATATTGCATATTTCTATTTTCACGTGAATTCAAAATAATTGAGCATGTTTGAATCTAGTGCGAAGGTTAGTTAATGTGTGTTCAAGATATTTCAACTGAATTAAAAACAGCCAATATACAATTGTATATTGATAAGATCGAAATTAAATCTGGAAAAAATTACATTTTTTATTTATCGCTAAATAATAGGTATTGAGTATGGGAGGGAGTTGTGTTGTTTCTAAATTGTAAAATGAATTTAATATATAAAAACTGCATAAATGAATATTAGGAGTTTATATTATTAGACTGTCAAATGCTTTCCATTCGAGTGATATTAGCTGCTATCTAATGTCTATTATCTTTCGAAAAAGTGAAACAGCCCCCTTTCGCCGCCGTTGCCGCCGTTCTCCGAACAATGGTATCATTATCTCGGCATTTCTCTTGTATGACGCGAAAGCGTTGCGCGCCCACTAGTATTTTCATTTTTAAAATAAAAACAGTTGCAAAAAAACAGTTGCAAAAAAACAGCTGGAAAGGCACTAAAAAGCTGGAAAGGTCGCTCGTTTCATCATTCAGTTCCATCATCAGTGGTAGCGGACATTTTCTCCAAGGCGTAGGCATATCGGCAGGCTCGAGCGAGGCAATCGTCAGCACATCCTGCTTTTAAGAGATCCAAGGAAGCCACATGACGAAGAAAGTGAAAAATCGAGTATGCCCCGATTGGATGGTGACGGAGCTTGAGAAAAGTCCGCGCATGAGTCACGCCCCTCGCAATTCCCCGTCTCAATGCACAAGCGCAGGCACAGCCATGCGCACATTATTCGACGTGTAACGCACCGCCCATAAGCCCGACACCGACACGTCCGAGCGTGAATTACGTGGCGAGCATCGGCCGCCATTTAAATATATATCGAGGGAAAACGAGGGAGTTGCGCAAGCATTTGGAGCTTTATAATGCCACTCATGGACATCATATCGGAGTGTCTCCGACTTTGGTCGCGAGGTCAACCAAGGGGATTCTCTCGCTTGCTCGACGCCTCTTCGTTATGTTAATCGCAGGGGATTATTTTTTCTCAGGCCATTATTGCTGCTCATCCCCTCGATTATTAGGGCAGAGAAGCGTTTTTAAAGACGTTATTCTATAAAACTTTATTAATAATTGATGTTTACATTGTAGCAATGTTCGCCGATTGATATGTTCGGTGTATGTAACGTCTTTGATACTTAATGCCTCATTAAGTTAATTACTTCGTAGTGAATAATTTTATTTGAGCAACTTTATGTTTGGAGTGTGGGACTTCTGGCTTTTCTCGTAGCGCAGAGACTTTAACGACAGCATGGAGAATATCTTTTAAGTGTATCACAGACTGTGCGCATAATCAAGTATTCCAATTAAAGATTAAGAGAAAAGATTTTCAATTGGACTTTATAAATGAAAGAATAGGAATGACATTTTGTAATAATTTTTTTGCCTTTTTTTTTTTAATCTTTCTTCGCACGGAATACGTTGAACCAACAGAACATATAATTATACAAGATTCATATATATGTTGGCAATTTTATTAAATTATTGAGGCTCTTTGTTGGCACTTGAGGATGAAATATAGAAAAGATAAACGCTCGACGAAACATTGCACCATACTTCAGGCAGAGCATTAAACAAAAATTTACCATCAATGTATAAGTATCGCATAATGCGGATGCAAAATTTTCAAACCTAAATTAACTCGTGCACTAAACTAAAGCCCTATAAAAGCAAGTACTAGCCTCACAAGGAATAAATAAGTAAGAATTAAATAGTTAATTCAATATGATCATTGAACTATCTTTATGAAGAAGTTGCGCCGAAATTAGAACGAAACTAATAATCAATGTTTTTGAGATACGTTAAACGTCACTGCACTCATTGCAGATAATGACATAAGTTTAGATCGTTTTAAATTTTTTAGTTTCAAATTTTAATTGGCCACAGTTTACTAAGCAGCTGCTACATTATAGGTGAAATGGATATTATAAATGAATTCATGATATACAGTATATAGAATTTTTAAATTACGTAATCTCTTCGTTGACCGCATATGCAAGGTGTTAATAATTTTAAATACCTTATATCAATTAAACTTATAACTTCGAAAACTAAATAAACCAAATAACTTTGAATTTACGGTCTAAGCATTTCTATTCCATAAGTTCACTTACCATAAACCTATGCCTGTAGCACATATTTCACCTTACACGTGCTTATTTTCTATTTATTCTTTTTCATTCCTCAGTTATAATCCGTTTATCTCTACCTTACCTGAAGTAACTCTTAAGCACAAGATAAGTTCGCTATATACATTTGCATTTACGACATATTCCTTTACAGAAAAAATATTTGAACGTGAAAAGCATACTAGCGAAGCATTCATAATGCTTATATATATAAAAGAAGAAAAAAAATTCGCAATTTATAAGCAAGTCCAAGTATTTGCAGAACCAAATCTAGATTTCATTATAATTGCGATCGGTGCCCTTTTATTTTATACAATTGCTCAAATAAGTTACATAATTAAGAGTGAAATATTTTCTACTGAGAGTTTTCAAGTTTGCGTAGCTTCGTACAAATTTTTTCAAAGATAAGTAGCTCAATAAGATAATCTACAGAAGGAAATATACCGTAATAAATCAACTAACATTCATTAAAAAATCATAAAAGAGAAATAGGGGATACAAATATAATAATACTATTATATATTACATATAATCGTAAATTTTGACTTAATCGTAAATTTTATTATACGATTAAATTTTCAGAGAAAATATTAACCTATTCTACTTTCGAAGAAATTTACTTAATCAAATAGTCTATAAAATAAGGTCATATCTTAATTACAGATTACTCATTTAAGATTAATTTTATTGTTTCTAGGTGATTTATTAAAGGAAGAATATTATTTCTTATTTAATTATAAAATCGTTCAACTCAATAGAATGCAAGATTATTAGGCAAAAATATAATTACTTTTAAAATGTATTATTGTTAAGTCATATTTTGGAATTGAAAAGCAAAATCTTTTGATTCTTTTTATTCGTTTTATGAAATAAAACACACAATTACTACTCTATTAACAATCCATATGTGACTTTTGTGATTAAACTGTTTTTATATAGCAAAAAATAATAGCACGTGAATATGGAAAAATGTTTAAAACGCTGATTAACTGTTTGCAGCTAATTAAAAACAATATTAATATAAACGATGCTTATTAATAAATAGAGTTTTAATAAACTACTTTAATGTACAGAGTATAAGATATTGATTATGCAAAGCGATAGATTTAATGTTTAAAATTGAATTTCCAATTATCTGATTTAAGGATAACGCGTGTTACATTATGTGCTACTCAGCGATGTAGTTTCATGTTTCGAAGAAGTTTTATTACGTCGGGGCATACACTTTTTGTTCTGCTCTCGTGAAAGTTTCTACCGAACACAAGTTGAGGCTACCTCGTATAATTCTTTTCCTTCATTTTTACATTTTTTACACCAAAAGGACTAACGAGAACAATCGAGCTTATTACGATGTGGACAAAAAATAAAAAGAAAAAAAAGACAAAAAAAAACAGGAATGTCGAAAAAAGTGCTAGAACAGCGAGTGAAAATAATTGCGCTTGAAAACGAAGCTCTAAATTGTCATTACTGTTTTCCTTGTTGTACAGCTGCACAGTTTCGACAACGCAAAGTATAATCATTGCTTGTTACTTATGGTTCTCGTCAGTTATGCAGCGATGAAAAGAGGATGAATACAATTGGCAAACTCTGCATCAAATTCCACTCAAATTTTCAAATGAAATTTTCAAATGAAATTTTCAAAATAAGCGTTAATATCTGTCCCACTAGAATCCGACATTTCGCAATTGACAATAAGTAGATTTAGTACAAAGCGATCGACTTGAATACTCATCAAAGTATTCATATATATTTGAAGATAAAGTTACGTATAAGTTGAGGATAATTAAGACTGGCAATTTCATTGAAAATTGTGGATGTCGAAGGAACGGAACGTTACTTCTTTTTCGTTCATTATTAAAGTTTATGAATTTCGTTCAGACAAACAGAATTGTTCCGTGACAAATAAATTGCGCCTCAAGAGTATGTAGAGCCATGTTTTTTCTGCCTGGAATTATTCTGAAAATTTCCTTCGCCGTGTTTTCTCCCAACAGAATTCTCGTATTATACAACGCTAATAACACTCTCAATTTCTCATTTTAAATAATATCCAAGTTGTGTCTGTTATTTTGGTAAATGTTGGCTATAAAGTAGAAAAATCGTAGGCTCCATGGGAATGGCTTGGCAAGCTTTTTAAAAATATAAGTGGCCTAATATATAATATTTTCTAATAATTCTTTTTATCCGACCTCGCAATTATCGAGGCAATAAAGTGGCGTTTAACGCGGGGATAACAATTTAATGGAAGGAAAAAGCAAGGATAATATAAATATGGGAAAGGCGCGGGCACAGGAAAATGGCCGCACTTTTCAAAGTGAGCTTCAACTTCTTTAAATTCGATTAAATCTCATTATCGTCAAGTTTTCACGTATATTTTATGAGCATTCAAGCGACAGCATTTCATATACTTATATCTCATTCGAGCGTTTTCTCTTAAATAGCTCGTGCCTCGGCAGCCTATACATTCCAGTTAGGCATAGCGTAGAAAGTTAAGTAGAGTCGGCCAGTCCGCTCGCCAACCAACTAATAGAGCAGCGCTATTTAAAGTAGCAATTGGAAGTAGATCAGTGGATAAGGATATGAGAGGGAGAGTCGACGACGAGTGGTGATCCGAGCTGCGTGAGCCTCGATATATAAAAAACGGACGAGGGAAAGAAATTTTTAATACGTACGGATTTTTTTCTGGCTGACCTGTTAAACCGAGCTGACATTTAGCCGCACAATGCACGTTTCCATTCTCTCTCTCTCTCTCTGCAGTATCTCGCTGCTCTAGCATTGGCTGCAACTTAATAGAATAAAAGCAAATATTAAAGTGGCATGATACAATGTTGTAACTCGCGATCGTAAATTTCAGCGGTATTTCTCCCTGGGTATAAAACGCATAGACAAATGCTTCTTGCATAGGAATGAACTTGGTTAACTTGGTTCTTTGGAGGTAGTTGGTTGGTTCGTTGGTTTTTTTTTTTTGTTGCCTTTCTTAGAATATTAAAAACGAAGGGGATTAAGCTCGGCTCGCGCTGAATAATCAGAGCGACCGAGACTCGCTTAGTTTCAAGTGCGATTTCAATATTACATGGGCCAGATAAGAATCACGTTCTCAACAAAGCTCGCTTAAAGGAGATAATCGAAACACTAATCTTAACCATCGCGTCGAGGAGGAAAATGATGTATTTCAAAATTTATACGTCCGCGCTCCCGATCACGACACGATAATGTCAAAAAAAAAACTTCTTTATGGACGGGGTAGAGCGGCGTAGTAGAGTTTGGCGAGGAAAGGTAAGGGAAAACACTTTCCTCCCCGTTTTTCATCTAAATGAGCGACAATAGCTCGGCACTCAAACGGCCAATTCTAGGGCTCGAATCGCACGATAAGGATACGTCAAGCTTCGAGCCCATGTCCCCTCGAATACCAGGAACCCCCGGGGCCGTCCATTGAACAAGGACGCAACACGACATGCACGCACTCCCACGCCCGTGCACGCGCAGGACACGACGACGATTGGCTATTTCCATCGATGTCCCTTTCTCCGGCGCAGCCGCACAATAAAGCGTTTCGCGCATTGCGGCGCTCGCTGATAAAGCGCGGCTCTCGCTTGCGAAACGCGGAAAAGAAATCTTTTATCGCGGGCCTTAAATTGCCGCTCGACAAACGTCCAGCCCCAATTATAACGCCTTTTATTATAACGGCCATTCTGTCGCGGATCCTCTTTCGCAAGGGTGGAGGCGTAGGAATTCTCTCCTCCTCCTCGCTTACACTTGGCTCTTGCAATCTGAGAATTCGAAGCTCTTGTTGCAAAAGACTTTAATGGCCGGCTTATTACAGTCAAGGATTGTCTTGGCTGTCGAGCGAGGACTGGCAATTCGGCGCCAAAGGATAGTCGCGTACGCGTCGAGTTTTCTTTCGCTCTTTCTTCTGAATTTCTGAAATCACGGAAGAACGAGAGTGCCGCGATGCATTGTCGTAATTGCGTGCGTCCCGAGCCTGTGAATATGCAAACTATCTCCGTGGAAATTTGAAAGCAAAATGATTTGCAGATCCATTTGAATAAGTAGCTCGCCGTTCGTAATCGCCTACTCGCATAAGACATAAGACAGCGCTGTTTTTTATTTAAAAGGGTCTCTTATAACATTTTGTTACATATCTGTCCACAAACTCTTCAAAGAAATTAGAAATGAAAAAAAAATATAAAGAAATAAATTACTCATTAACGATTGGCTGTTGTCTTACGATGGCCCATGAAAATTAATAATGAAATTATCGTAAGCACTTGTTTAAATGCACGTAATTATTTAATTATGTGTCGAACCCGGGTTGTTGCATTCAATTCAAATCTTATTTCTAATTTCTAATTATTTCCATTATCGTATGGAATTGCTTGAATTGTAAATCGTACTCTACAAATGTTAGAAAGTCGAAATACATACATAACATGCAATTTCAATAATTTCACTTTCACGAATGTTAAAAGCCAATAGCACGTAAATAGTATTAAGTTGCTCGAAATTATCATTATTACCAACGGTATTATTTTCAGTAGAAATTTTACGACACCATTATACGGCCTTTTATTAATTTGCACGCGTACGTCTAATTACTTTGGAAATAATAAAGTATATTCTCTTGTGATTGGTAAGACAATTGCTTATACTTTATTCTTTCCAATTTGCTTTTTATAACATTTCCACTACTCCTATGAAAGCATTGATTCTGACGCATAAAAGAATATAACCAACAACTACTATTATTCCGACTACTTTCTGTAAGTTCTAAAAGAAAAAAAGGAAAATGTCGTTATTGATGAAGCTATTAGTCCGGGGCTCGTATAACAAAAGCAATATACAGAAGTCATTAATAACGTAGCTGGCATTAGCATTCAATAGAAACTTTTCTGAAAAGTTGCATGTGCCACCATACGATCGGTACGAATAATTTCGAGCTGCCAATGGTGCTTTGAGAAAAGGAAGCAAGAGCAAAGCAACAGAAATCGGACGTCGCCCGGGTAAAAGAGGGCTCGTCCCACTCATTGAAAGGTCGTGCGGGGCCAACATCATTTCGACAACGCGAATCATTTCGATAGATAAAAGAGCAGAAATGAGTTGCTCATTACCTAAACGGCGAATGCTCGTAAACACATGACCTCGCTCCCCCGGAAACCATCAGCAGCTTCCCATGCGGTCATGCGCGCGCGCGCGCGCGACAAATGTTTGAAGTTCACGGTGACAGTCGCCCTGACGTTCCTATTCCGTAAATTAATTTTCCCCGCTCACGTGAAAAGCCGGCATTCCATGGCTCGTGTCGTGCAATCCTGTCACGTCAGGATGGGAAAGGCAAGCCGCCGTGGAAGATGACGGCGCAACATCCATGTGGGAGGTATTGTGCGTCCAAAGCACGCGATACACACGCGAAGGAGAGAGAAATAATAAAATACGGCCTTGGGCGTGTTGTGGCTTTGATTTGTGCTTATTGTGATACGAGTTTATTTAAGTGCGTACGTTCACTCGGGGAGTCGCGCGTCCGTTTCCGAGCCACGACTAATATTATTTTGCGGAAAATCAATGCCTCCAAGTCCGGCTGAGATAATTGTTATGCTCTTGCCGCATTGGGCACATTGCCGTCGTCGCTTACCCCTAAACTTTGATAAGATAGAAGGGCGATCGATGAGAGAGTGTCGCAATTTGGCCTGCGATCGGCAATCAATTAGATTAATAAATGCCAGATGGCTGTGACAGGCCATTTTTAAGAATGATTTAATGTTCGCAGCATTCGACAGGAGGATCATCGATGAATACACGCTCTTCAAATGCTTAAGATGAATTCCTTGGCGCTCGTTAAAAATGAATTATTTCCGAGTAATCGCCTCGCGGGCAATTAATAAACACCGGATGAAAAAAATCTATTGGCAAATTGCAATAAAATATTTAAATAAACACTGTAATAAATCAGAGGTGATAAATCACAGTTTTGGTGGGAAAGAAAAATGGGAAAGAAAGAAGAGGTTTTGCTTTTATAACGCGCTCTTAGAATGCACTTTTATAATAATTTTAATGTCTTAAACATAATGGAATATTATCATATCATATAAAATTACAATATCAATATCTTTCTAGCTTAAATAATTCCCTATTAACGTATAACGCCATTTTATTACTATCCTCACGGATTGCAATCAATAACCACAATTCCTATTTTATTAAACTTTTATCACATTATATGTTGGTTTTCCAGGAAATTGTACGTACTATCGTATTATTCGCTCAATGCCGTTTCGACATTAGATGATATCCTTTTTCCTTCTTTCATTTCTCTCTTTCGAATTCTTTATATTCCTGATCCATAAAGCACTAATGATCCGTTAATATGTGTTGCAGAAACAGGTTCGTTGAATCAAAAAAAAAAACAGAAAAAAACAGAAAAAAAGTGAATAATATTGTTAAAAAAATTCCAATAATGTAAAAATATTAGCATTAGTAATCAAAAAGATATTTGAGAAAAATGTGGAAGAATTCATCGGGAAGCAAATGCCGATGCATTAGCCTGCATTGAAATAAATTATTTTATTTAACAAATTGCGGAAATAAATTCAATTGTCATAAGATGACATACAATTTTAATGTATCTTATACTAATTGCCTCTAAAGTTTTCATTTTAGAAAATAAAGACATCACAACGGTTGCTGCATACCTAACTCGACATGTTCCACACTCTTTCCCTCCGAGCTCTTTCATTTCACAATCCTCGTGTCATTATATAATTGATTTTCATTGATAAATGCATAGAAACTGTGGAATTCATTGCGTCGCATTAGCCTAATCTAAAAATCGATAGATTACGTCAGTCCTATTGACTTACGAAATTGACCACGTGATAACATGGGGCATATTTTTCGGTACTTCAATACTTCTCATTAATTCGCGTTCGAAGTCTCGTCGACTGTCTTGAGTTTCATATCGCATAGATTCGACGAGTTTGAAAATCATTGAGCAATCATAATGCGCTTGTAAATAACAGTTTTGTCACTGGTTTACCGTTTTAAACGCACATCAGCTGTCGTGAAACGCCTAATGAATAATTGGCACGATTAAAGTCACAAGTGTCATTGTATTGTCAAAATTTCATAGCCGAGCTCATTAACGACTTTTAGATAATAATTGAAAAGGCACTGAAACCCCGAACAAATCAGACTAATCTCTCATCTCTCTTTCAATATAAACTCAATAATAATAGCAACTGTTGGCGTAAAGCCGTGGCTCATAAATTCACAGAAGAATATGCGCTGCACAGTACTTGGAGAAGGCTGCGCAAGAATAAGAACTTTTGCAAAAAAAGAAGCGAATCGATTTTAAATCATTAATACAATCGCGAAATACTTGCGAAAGTTTTGCGATTGCGTACGCTCTCGGGATGATTATCTCGCTTCCGTTTTTCGCAACGGCCTCGCCTGATGAGTGGCGCCGACCACTGCAGTACCTTCTTTGATCCTCGCTCCACCCCCCCTCCCCCCACGCTCCCTCTTTCACTAGTGACGCAGAGCCGATCGGGGGGCCGGTGCAAGCCTGTGCCAAGTAACGCGCCCCGGCGAAACTCCGCCACAAAAACTCCGCTCGGCCACTTTAATTCGTCATTACGAATGAGAGAACGCGAGCGAGCATCGAGTCATTTCGACAAAGGCATTCGTCGAGGAAAGGGACGATCGCGCCGCTGCGTAACTCCGTAGCGAAAATTTAAAGCAGAACGTCAAGGCACGCCGTCGCGGAGAAAAGCAACGATCGCTTCCCCCTCCCCCGCTCACCACAAGTCTCGGCCGACGACGTATGCTGGCGCGCAAGGCTACGCACCTCGTCCCTTCCATTGTGCAGGATAAGAGAGGACGGTCGCAGTTTGGTGGCGGGGGAGAGCGGAGGTAGAGCCAACCGGCTTTCAAAATTCTTCCCGACCTGACATTCCGTCGAAGGTCCACGGGTTTTCAAAGCGCCCGGCTTTCCTTATCCCCCGAGCTTTAATCCTTTTCCGCGTTCGGCTCGCCGAAGCCTTTGGGCTACGAAGTCGTCGCGCCTCGAACAATCCGCCTCCTGCTCAAACGCTCAACGTCCGTGGCCGTGCGATTTGAAATTTTCCGAAAAAATGAATTATGCGCGAGGTTATCGGGCGGACACTCTCCCCCGTACCCCGGCGACGAGGACGAGGCAAAGAGCCGCGGGAACTTGGATGCTCCGGTGATTTGAATAGAGAGGCTGCTCGGCGGCGAGTAGGAAGTGTTGTTGGCGCGCGCACGCGACTCTGCTCTTTACGAGCGGGATTCCTGGACCTCGACTACGACGATTTTAAATAAACGATCGCGCGCCTTTGATATAAAAGGGAAAGCTTTGTCGTGGCTCTCGCACTCGCTGCGAGCAATGTCTTTCGCTCTTTTGCCTTCTCTCTTTCACCTCCCTACTTCTTCTTATTGTTACCGTTGTTATTATTGTTACTGTTGTCATTATTGTTACTGTTGTCATTATTGTTACTGTTGTCATTATTATCGTTATTATTATCCTTTTATGCGGAATGCCTTTGAAAGTGAATCGGCTGCGTAGGCATTGAACGGTGAATAAGTGAAGCGGTATTCCTCCCAAGTTCTTTAAGGGAATACGGGCGTGTATTTTTAGATGCGAGGCGTTTCCTCGCGTATTTATTGGCCGGACGTGTATTTTACATCCATAAGCTCGTTGTGGCGCGTGATCTTCGTCGCGATTAAAATGTTGAGCACGATATTAGTAATGAGGAAGGTATTTTTATTTAATTCGAAGGCGCATTTAGTGGCATTTGGCAGGATTCCCTTTTCATTCGGGATTCTCCCTCCTTTCAATTGTAAAAGTCAAGGAATGGATTTACTTATTAGACGTTGTTACATAAACATTATTATCAACGTAAACTTTGAATGCCCATACCTAACACTTTCTAAATGGGAGAACCAATCGAATTATATTCGATAAATTTGCATCTGCCAATCTTTATCTTTAGAGTGAATTCGATATTCTTAGCAGTCTACTGTCGTGAATTGCACACGTCCATTGAATTTTATGAGATTTCTAGCAATCCATTGTAAATATCTTTATCAAGAACCCTTCGCCCTCTTTGGATAATGCATATTGATAGCACGTACGAACCAGTAAATTTATTTCATATACATAATGATATTTACAAGAAAGTAGAAAGAAATTTAACAAACTTAAAGGATTTACGTAATACTGCATACAATACAAATATCCATACCCAAAAGTAGAAAAATACAAATAACTAGCTAAACTTTTGTTTTTTTTTTGCCAAGACATCTTAATGTCAGGCCCAATGTAACGGCGATTTGGTAGTTTGGACAACGATTACTTTTATAATATTAGTAAATTGAATTGTAAATATTGTTAAGTATAAAAGATTAGTAATTTATAGATTTAGTCCTTTTAATCAGCGGCTGTCGCCATACTTTATTGAAATTGCTATTCCTAATAATTCCTAATAATTATATAATCGTCTTGGCTTTAGAGGGAGATTAAAATAGTTTTCTTCATTTAATATGTATTGAGAATATTTCGAAAATTTCGTTCTTATATTACGTTAAACTTCAGTTTATTTGCAATATATTGTCGTATCGTTACTTCATATAAAATATAAATTATTCACTTTTTTCAATCACCTGATGATTTTATAATAAATACACTGAAATGTATTTCCTAATGTAACGGGAAAAAATTATGCTTTATGTAAATTATTTTGCCATGTTATGATTTTATGATATTCATTCTATCAAGTAATAAATATTAATGAAACGAAAGAGGCTTTTATTCGTAAAGTATATAATTACACTTTGTGTATCGGAAAACAATACACGTGTATTTAAATTTGTGCAGATGTCAGAGGATGCATAAATATTCTTGGGCAGCGCGTTAAGAAACTGCCAAGCTTTTCCATAGCCTCTTAACAATCCTTTAATCAGTTTTCAATTGCTTTACATACATTTGAGGCCATTGGAAAGTATAACGTTCTTCTTTCGAGCGATGTTATCGTCATTGTACCGCGAGACTCGATTTAATTCTCGCGTGTAAAGCCACATTGCAAGACTATTGACGCATTAGTCGAATTCTCTTCGAGAATTTTAAACATCGCTCGAGCCGCACCTTACAAAATGGCAATGAAATTTAAAAAGACAAATGCCGACTGCCTCGGAGCAACATCCTACAAGCATTGCTCAAAAACAAAAAAACAAAAAACAAAATAAAGAAAAAGACACAAAACTCACCCGTATGTCACATTATATGCGTACTCTTAAATCTCAATTATTCCCAACATGGGGTATGACCTTCGTTAGATGCAAGGCACAAAGGGAGAAGAGCTCGTGCGCAGTATATTTTACTCGCCGTAGTCCTCCACATTGGCGTTACTTAAAATAATGACCTATGAGTTACGCCAAGCTTCCATAAAACTCCTCACGATATATGCGCCCTTTGCTAAATTATCTACACACAAGCCAATGCGCCTTATTTGCCCTCACGCATAAATAGCTCTAAACTCCGTACGAAAAAAGAGGGAAAAAAAAAACAGTAATCCTGTCGTGCTCTGGGTTGCCGGGCAATTTTTATTTTAAAAAATTATAATAAACGAGAAAAAGTGTAATAAGTATCGTAATTTAATAAATGCCTCGAACATATGTACCAAGAGTTCAACCCTACAATGTTAAATTACGATGCGCTTACTTTTCCTCCGTAAAAAAGCTTTTACGCCCAAGTCTGAAATATGCGATGCCAAGTGCGTTGTGCTTTAAGCCATCGAGACGCTAACTTTAAATTTAAAAGATTATTTGGATTAGTTTTCATGGTGGCGAATTAAATAATTATTGTAATTCAGAATTTCGCACGTGCGATTAGAGTATGGTTATATAGTTATTGTAAGGATATTTCAAGAATGCGTTTTCTCGGCTCGGAATCGAGGCAACTGAGAGTAATAGAGGAGAACTTGTAATAATAATAATAAGTGGCCTGATGTCAATGCATGAAAAACTCCTATTTTATGCCAAGATTTATCAGGTTGACTTACTCCACTCTTCTCATATTTATTGTTTCAATTTTTAAGCAAAGCAGCTCTGCTCTTTATCAATTTTCAATCTACCCATCTAGTTCGCTTAAATCAACAGATGTAAATAAATAAATAAGATTTTCTATTTACTCAAGGTTGAATGAAAATCTAAGCAAGAGAGAGAGAGAGAGAGAGAGAGATTTTCCCAAATGCAAAACGATCTTTCCAAACTATATCCAACATTTTTATATTGACTATGCAACGTAATATATGTATTGAATTCGCCAAAGTAATAGCATATTATGTGCATTCGATTTCACTAATACTTATTATGCACAACAACAGTCCATACTATAATTATACAGCATGCTGGTATAAAAATATATTAATGAGATTGTAAGCATGATCATTAAATTGTTAACTCGTAAGGATAATTATATTCCATCGAATAATTAAGCACGGATAATTTCAGTTAATTCAGCTCGAACATTGTTATCCTTTATTATATTAAAATGTCGAAGCTTCCCATTAAAGTCGCCATTACGATGCTCACTTTTTCGTCTTCGCAATTGCAAGCATCTCTTAACAATGCATTGCAATTAACAATATCGAATGGCTAATTCTAGCAGAATAGCAACGATATTTCAGATACATTTGTCACGCACCGGAAGAAAGCAAAATCAAGTAATGAGCGCCCTTCTCTGTCCGGATAACAAGAGTCTGAATAACGAAAATCAAAAGAGCCAAACAAAACAAAGCAGGCCAGCCAAGCAGACGGCTAAACCCTTTCAAGCGCCATTAGCTCGCCACCCCATAAAAATCCATAATAATCAATTAAAGAGCAACGAACGAGGCAGCCTGGCCAGCCAAAGTCAGTTGTTGTATAAATGAGGTGGGGGGCGAGGGGCGAGGGGCGGAAAGTACCCCCGTGATCCTCGCGGTCGTAAATTGTTGACGCCCACGAGCAGGGTGAACGCGCCGCGGGAATCCGTAGGTGATGACCTCAGCGGCGCGGGACCAACGTCCTTATGAGCGCACGCGAATTCCCCGCTCGTTTTGCATTCCAGGCGAGGGGACGTCGAGGGTGGTGGTGGTGGGATCGTAAACGGGGATGGCAAGCCGCCTTTACGAGCGTTTTCAGTTGACGGATTTCCCATTGTTTTGGGGAATGGTGGCCGGGGGCCGGGAGGAGCAGCTTTGGTTTAGCGCTCTTCTTCTTTTCAGACGGAGAACCAGTTCGTACTTGCCGGGGCTGGAGGGCGTTTAACGTAGGCCAGATATTACAGTGGCCTCGAGTGCGCGATTGCGCGATGCGCGTCAAAAAAGTAAATATCGGGGTAATGAAGAGTAGTAGTTTGCCAGGTGTATTAGCCCCGGCTGGTCCATGCAGTTTATTAGTATTTCGCTGGATATTTACAGCCTCTGTAAATTTACAAGAGGTCAAGAGCAGGGAATTAAAATTAAAACTTGAGGCTTGCGCTTGTATGGTTTGCCAGATGAGTTTGCTAAGTCTATATGCTTGCAAAGATGCGAAAAGAATTTAAGCGTTGTTTATGCTTTTTCATTAGCTCAACGAGTAAATAAGTCTATTCGGAACAAATTTCTTTCGTTGAAGGTGCGTTTCATCTTTGTCGCCTAAAACATCATCGATTAAAATAATACTAAATCTAAGGTAACGGCTAGCCGTCCGATTCCTCGTTAATAATCGTAATCTGAATTTTTATAATATAAAAGTGGCGATACATAGGAAAATCCGAGCAACCTCAACTTGTACGATTTTTCTTTACGCAACTTTAAACTTTATCTTCGAGTGCGCGCAACTATTCGGTACCTCGCCTATATTTTCAGCATCGCATTGCTCAATCTTGTTGGTAGTATTGAAGAAATTTCATTTATTAATCGCTCGATAAATCAAAGTAATTCACCGATAAGCAAATAAACTTGGGCGAAGATTGCATGTCTCTGAAGCATTGGGCCAATTAAGTCAACGGGGCATTAAATACTACTTTTATAACTGAACCGTAAAAGTTATTTATTATACTTTTCTTCGACGCCTCGACAACAAAGTCTATAATTCTAGTGCCGTTGGGAAATTCGAATCGCTCGTAATGCTTATAACTGACTTACTCGCGCAGTGCGATGAATAATGCGAATGTACGGCGAAAAAAAAGTCGAGAAAGACTCATCATCTCGCATTTCTTGCGTTTCATTTCATAAAACCCCCCTCAACAATTACCTGAATATCCGAAGAATGAGCTAATTGCAATGATTCCTGAGACGAAGGGAATTTCCTTCGTCGATATTTTATTGCGAAAATATGTAAAATTTTTGCAACATGTATTTGAGCGCGTGATACACGGAGACACGTCAGATCGTTTCGCTTTCGAATAAATTTTATAAAAATGTCTGTTACGAGACACGAAGTTATGCTTTCAAGAGCTGTTTAATTGTCCATTCAGTTATTTTATCGCTAAATTCAATGAGCATGATTCGTTCGATATACTTTATAGCATCTCTGTAGAATTAAATAACGGCGTTGTATCGCAAATTTTTCGCCTCGAAGCTAAATCTTACGAAATATTTAAAAAAATGGCGTAAATAATTTTCTTAAAGTTCATCAGCCGAATTTTCAAAGATTATCGATATTCGATCGCACTGTCTTTTAATAATTTCATAATTTTCTGAACTTGTGTAATCTTTGTTGATACTATACGAACCAATTCAAATGAAATTTTTTAAATATTTCACTATGCGCTTAAGGCACATATTATAAACAGGAACAAAATATTTATCTATATATCAAGCATTTTAAGATCCCAAAGATCAGGTAGAATAAACGAATTAACATTACTTTTAATGAAAACGATACAAAGAGCACAAAATGCCAAGTAAATATTTCTTCTGCTTTTATTCTTTCATAAACTAACGGTCACTTAGCAAGAGGGGATTGAAAATAAGAAGGAATAAACGAGAAATTGCTTAATACTAAATAAAGTGCCTAATAATAAATAATTCAAATGAATAGCGAAACTATTAATGTGATTCATGAAACTATGATTCATACTTTTCCATACTCAGTGGTTCCGCATACATAATAAATTGTATCCTTCGATGTTATTAACCTCAGGATGTAAAAATTTCAAAATCCGTGCCACGTATCCCAAGCCTTAAAAACCGAGCCCTAAATATAGCCACAAAAGAGCACGGAATTGCATGGCCATCTTTGCCTTTTGTAAATGATAATAAAGGCAACGCAGCATCGCAAATTTACTGCACATTAAAGCGAGCGCCAAAATGCAAAAGCTCAACGCATTCTAACCAGAGAGGGATAAACTGTTGGCAACCTTAGGGGATTTTTATCGCAAGTAACGTTGCAATAAGAGAAAGAAGTGGAAATATTTTAAGTAGCTCGGCGAGAAAGTAGCATAGAAGCGCCAACATCACATACTTATTATATAAAATGGCCCAACATATTATAAGTATTACTTACTTTTTTTATACTCGGCGCCAACTAATTACACATCCTCAATTGCACATTATTAGCTTTAAAGGTAACTCGAAATATTCCAAAATATTCGCAGCGCTTATAATATTGTATACTATTGAATTTACAATTTATTTGTTCCAATTGAATTGTATTTCGAACATTACCTTTACATACTAATAATTGACATTGATTCATTCCCATACATTAAATTTCTCCCTAAAATCGTGTGATTTTCCAGTCGAATCGCGCCGCCGTACTTTTAAAGCCCTCTTTTATGGGTTCAGAGTGCGAGCAAGCCTGACCAACTTAATTATCCATTTTCGTCCCGATTCTTCTATCATACGACAAATTGATTAGCATTAATTGAGATAGCTTCGGCTAATAAATTAGCGGGGTCAACCGCGATTAGAACCCTCCAGCATTCGCCTCGACAAGGCCAAACGGCATTAACATCCAGCCGAAACTCTGCCATTTTGCAAGAAATAGGCAGGACGCCCTCCAAGAGCTTGACAACCAAGCTCCCATCTCCAGGAGCCCGCTTCCCTCCGTGGTTCCTCCCCTTCCTCCCCCCGAAAGCTCCGCGCGGCCAGAGGCGAACCAACGCCTATCTCGCGGCCTTGACTCCGGTCCCAAGCGAAATTGACCTGCGGCTCTCGCCCAGTAAATCCTGCCTCGTAGCGCTCGCAGACGCAAAGGAAAGGGAAAAAAGGAGCGCGACGGCGCGAGGGCGGCAACCGGCGACGACTGGACGTCCTTGCGGCGTTATCCGCGCTGGGCGACACGCGCTCCTTTCACTTTCCGTCGGGCGGGAGTCCAGGAACCCGTAGCCCCGGATCTATGCCTCGCCGCCCGAACAAAAGACAACACCTCCTCGCTCTCTTGGCATCGGCTTTTTTGCGGCCGCCTTTCTTTTCCCTCCCCCCCGACCCCCCGACCCCCCATCACGCCCTGGCAGTTCGCCTTGCGCTCTTATCGTTCTCTTTGGCTCCCTGCCGTTGAGCGGGCCGACTTT